>JANTPZ010105184.1:0-34023 GCA_025593235.1 Vachellia pachyceras
TCCAAACTTGAAACCCTAACTTTTCATCTTCAAAAAGAGGGCTTTGATCAAGAAATCAATCCATTAGAAAGGTAGTAGAAGTTGCAAGACTTGAGAAAGATAAAGATTTGAGAGCATAATCTTACTACCTTGTGTTGGGTGCTCTTTCTTCTACCTTGAGAGAGCAAAAATGGTATTTTGGGAGCTTGAGAGAAGAGAGAAAAATTCAGACTTGGGGGGGGAGCACAGTTTTTGGGAGCTTGTGGAGTGGTTTAGCTAGCTAAAATGTCTCTTGGAATAATGAAGGGGTGAGATTAAAACTTTGTCCCCAGGTTTGTCTCTTGAATGGAGGAGATTGTGCCAAGTGTCAAGCTCTTGTGGTGAGTGAAAAAGTTGTCATCATTTGTAATATCCCAAATTTCATAAGTGGAAATAAAGGCCAAACCGATAAATTACGAAAGGATTTAAGATCCATAGATAAGGAAAAATATAAAGGAAAATGCCTAGAGGAAAGAAAGATCATAATTGACTAAGTCTCGAGTCTTGAGGATTCTAAGTAAAAATGACTAAGGGTTAAAATGATCATTTGGCCTAAATGACAAGGGTAAAATGGTCATTTTGATTAAAAAGGCCTAGGGCATAAAATGTCTTCAATAATAAGGACATTTTGGTAATTTGGTCAAAAGTCAACTAAAAAGTCAAAGTGACCAAAAAAAGTGAAAGTCAACCCAAAAGTCAAAGTTGACCAAAAATGTCAAAGTCAACCAAGGGTAAGGTTGGAATTAAGAAAAAGTAGAAAAAGTGATGGCATTTTGGTAAATATGAGAAAGATAACGAAGCTAGTGGCATTTTGGTAAATATGTGAAAAGTATAAAGAGTAATGACATTTTCGTAATTAAGGATTTTTAAAGGACTAAAAGACTGAGAAATAATTATTCGAGGTAGCAGGAGTCCTCAAATGCCGGAGGCCCAAACTGAGAAAAGTTTAGTTGGGTTATAAAGTAATTAATAAAATTATTACTCAATATCTGGTGCGGGCAGTTTCGAAGTACGGAGATCAACAGTGCCAGAAAGCCTTGAAAAAGGATTTTCTTAGAAAATTAATTACAGAAAATCCGGGAAGAATTTTGAGGAATGGAAAAGGGCTCGAGTATCAAGGAAAATTATAGAATTTTTCCATGCCCTTAAGTTAAATTGGCCGTCGGGAGCCCGTTTTACGGTGTTGCACGCAAATCGAGGTATCCTGACGAGTTACGAGGAAAACCCAAAGATGCTTTGGGCTAAGAATGATGCCACCTAGGTAGGGAGGCATAGGGAATGGCGCCACATGAGAGATAAAGTCTCCGGAAAAGTAAAAAGATACTTACTCGAGTAAATATTACTTTACGGAAATGCATGCCACCGGATCAAGTAACTGGACGGGCAGAGGCCCGGTCAGCCCAACCAAGCTGGTAAAGAAAGGCAGAAATCACTTTTCCCTAAGCAAATAAAGAGAGGACAAGTGGCACCATAACAATCACACAAACTCCAACTTGGTCCCCAAGTTTCATTCCTATCCACACATTGTAAAAGAGGAGTCTTTAATAAGTCAAATTCTCTCTTTCTCCTCTCAAATTTCTGTCCTCCCTCCTCTCTCTCCCAAGTATAGAATTTTCTCTCCTCTCCCAAGCTTCCAAGATGCCATTTTTGCTCCCATAAGGAAGAAGGAAGAACTAGCACACAAGGTAACCACTCAAGCTCTTAAATCTTCATTTTTTCTCAAGCTAGCAACCTTCTACTACCTTCTTCTTGGTTTGGTTTCTTGAATGAGCCTCTCTTTTAGAAGATGATGGCTAGGATTTCAAGAGTTGAAAATGGAAAAGAGAAGGTTTTAAAGGTGGTAAATGGTTGCAAGTTCTTTCTTGAGTAGTAAAAGGTAGCTTGATGGTTGTTGTTGGGTGTTGTTGTTGGGATTTTGGAAACCCTAAGTATATGGGGAGGTGCTGTCCATTTGAGGTCTTGAGGGGGAAATATGTGTTTGATTTTTATGAAGCTTGAGTCATGATTTGGAAGAAGGAAAAGGCAAGAATACATGAGAAGAGTTGAAAAATCCAAACCCTCCCTTTTGTTCTGTTTTTTCGAAAATCTGTAAAAATTAGAGGGAGTGGGATTTTGATGATTCTAATGCTTCCAATGGCTCTAAAATGATGTTTTGTGTAGGGTAAAGATAAGGAATGGATTTTAGAAGCTTAAGGAGCCATAAAACCAAGTTTTGGAACTTGTAGGGTTCTTGAAAAGTTAAAGGGGAGTTTATTGCGTTTTTGCAAGTTTTGTTGCATCTTGATGGTTGAGTATTTACATGGATGTTATACCATGATCTTTAGGGATTTGAGACCCCCAAGAGCACACTTGGAAGTGATCCAAGAGAACTTGGAAGTTTAAGTAAAAAGGAAAGCAAAGTTAAAGGTAGCAAGACTACTAACTCTTCAAAGCTATTTTATGAACTTGTGTGAATGGTGCATTGTTTTATGATATGAGTTTGTGTTATGTGTATGGTATGTGACTTTGATTGCTATGGCCATATGCATGTTAATGTAATGTTTGAACATGTCACATGTATCTTGCTCATACACACTTCTTGAAAAGCATTACATGCACATTCACAAGTTTTTGTTAGTTAGTTTTGCTATTGGGATTTGCATAAATCTCATTATCCCCCAACTAACCATGTAGGTGAAAGCTCAAGCAAGGGTAAGGAAATGGTTATTGATGAATAAAGATGATGTCCTTGCTTGTGTAGATTTTTGTGAAATGATGGAAGATGTGTATATGCTTAAAGTTTAAGCATTTGTTGGTATGTAAATGTAAACTTTTACATGGATGATGGTAAAAGTATGTAGATGCATGCATAACACTATGTAAAGAAAATAGACAAGATAAGCATGCAATAAGAGGGATTCACAAGTCAAAAGAGGTTTCCTAATATTTTATAAGAAAAATCAAGTTTATCAAGTCAAGATGGGTTCCAAAGGCCCTGAAAATGGATCTGTTTCACGTGGTAATGAAAAATAGCAAAAGGGCTCCAATTGAGCTGAAACTTTCCAGTCAGAAACTAGGCATCCTAAGATTTAAAATGATATAAAGTTTGTGAAATTTGGATGTGTATATTAAGGGTTATGATTTTCCAAAGTTAAGGAAAAAATCTGAAAAAAACTGGAAGTGACCATTGGAGCAGTGCACATTTTTGGAATAAACTGATTCAAATGGGCAAGAACTGGAATATGTGATTATTTTTCCCCTATATATCACTTAATAAGCTAAATTTAGAAATTATAACCACTCAATTTTGATTTTTCTAGAATTAATTATGATTTTTCAAAGTTGGGCCAGAAATCTGGAAAATGGGCCAGTGAACAATAACAACGTTTTTAAAGAAAAATAAAAATTTACAAGTTCACTAAAAAGGCCAATTTGAGTTATCCAAAGCCCAATAGTGGTTCTAAAGTGATCTAATATGAGAAAATATGGGGAAAATAGGGGGTGTTACAGTCGGGGACTGGAGTTGGAGGCCTTGAGCTTGGACCTTTTTTGTTGTTTTTCTACCGTAAATATACGGGTCGCAAGTAGTATAAACGTTATCGTTCTCACGAAGACTATGGAAAAAGTGAGCAAATAAATGCAATTGTGCTCTTAATTAGGTTGGGCAATAATTATTTTGAGAAGTTCAATTAATGAAATACTTGTTGGTTCAAACCAAACTAAGTTAATATGCAAAGCAAAAGTTGATTTTAACTCTAAGAAATTGAGACTATATGATTACTTCTTCCCTCTACACTTCATAAAACTAGTTATTTCCCTTTTCATTAGCTTTAATGAAGAATCTAATGTTAGCCTAAAATTCACAAATATTGGAAAAGTTCTCTCAAGTCAAAACGAACATCTATTTTCAAGAACTCATTTCAATCTCTTGCAACAAGTTAGTGAAAATAGTAATTAAGTACCAATCTTATAATAACAATACTAGGTTAATAGGTAAATCTCTTTCCTACCAACAAACTCTCCATTCAATCATAAGTTTCAAGTCTAGCATGAGTTTATCCAAGTTCTTTAAACAAGAAAATCTCAAGCATCTTCTCATTCCACAAATAAACTAAATGGTGATCAAGCATTTAGAGACATGAAGCAAAGAATAAAATCAATACATAATCCTTCATTAAATGCCAAAAAAAAGGAGAATAACAAAGTTTAATACATATAGAGGTTCAAAGTAATCCTAGAAAGGAAATGCTTAGCTACTTATATGCATATATACAGAAAAAACTGAGTTCAACAAGTGGAAACATCACAAACTAAGGATAAAAGAAGAAAACCCTAGGTTAGAACTCCAAAATCTCTTTTGGAATCTCTCCTAAAACTCCAAATCTCTTTAAAAGCTCCAAACCCTATCAAAGAATGGCCCTAAGCACCTCTTATGAATGAAGAAAGAATCCATTTCGGATAAACCCTGCAATATGTAACCCTAAAGCCAGCTGCATCAAGTAAAAGCGTAGTGACACCAGAATTTGGTTGGCTTCAGCCAACATTCTCGTTGGCTGAAGCATATGGCACAAAGAGCATTAGGTCCTCATTGGCTTCAGCCAACATTTTTGTTAGTTGAATCATGTGGCATAGAGAGCATTAGATCATCCTTAGCTTCAGCACATGTATTGTTTGGCTGAAGCCAACAACGTTGTGAAATGGCATGAGAAAGCTTTTTACAATTGAGAAAATTAAAACAAAAAAATAAGAGGGAAAGTGGTCCTAGCCCTTAAATTTAATATAAGAGGGAAATTAAAATAACAGGAAAAGTGGTCATGTGTGCCAACCCTCCAAAATTTAAACAATACAAGCGACAAATTGAATAAAAACTATTTTAACTCTTTTATTCATCCAAAATTTCATGCTAAAAATGAATATGAATAACTCAATATTACAGTAAAAAAATTTCCCCATTAATTTGAAAATCAGAGAGGAATATCTCGCTAAATTCCTCGCTAATTGGGTAATTTATAGAGGAATATTCAAGCCGTCACTAATTTTTCTAGCTAATTTAAAAAAATTAGCGAGGAAAATAATATTTCTTGCTAAATACTTCGCTAATTGGGTAATTTAGAGAGGAATATCCAAGCCGTCATTAATTTGCCTCCATAATTTGAAAAATTAGAGAGGAATATAATATTCCTTGTTAAATTCATTGCTAATTGGGCATTTTAGAGAGGAATATCCAAATCGTCGCTAATTTTCCTCACTAATTTGAACATTATAGATGAATTTAATATTCCTTGCTAATTGGGCTATTTAGAGAGGAATTTCAAAGTCATCGCTAATTTTCCTCACTAAAATTTGATTTTATAGTAGTGAACACATCAACCTATTTAGCTTCATGATTGCTGATATTTGTCTAATCATTGTTGATACAAGCTTTGTTTCTTGGCCTTTATGAACATTACACTCGTCTTTCACCCTCTACAAAAGAGAGGATGCATGTGGTATCCTTTAATAACAAAATAGGCCAAATAAAACAAGCATTTCTTTGAATTTAACTTAATGCATATTTTCTTCTAAAATCTTCTCTTTATGCACATTTTGGGTTTCAAAAACATATAAAATGAGAAGAAAATATGATGGAATGCTATCAATTTCTTGGAGTTATCAATCTTGGAGTTCGAGCAATTGAGCCTTCAAGGTGAGGTAAAGGAGATACAGAACGCAACAGAGAATAGGTAGTGAGAGGGAGGTTGTAACACCTCCTATTTTCCCCCTATATCCTTTATTGGATCACTTACGAACCACTCTTGGACTTTGGATAACTCAAATTGGCCTTTTTAGTGAACTTGAAAGTTTTTCTTTTTCTTTTAAAAACGCTGTTACTGTTCACTGGCCCATTTTTCAGATTTCTGGCCCAACTTTGAAAATTCATAATTAATTCTAAAAAAATTGAAATGGAGTGGTTCTAATTTCTAAATTAACCTTATTAAGTGATCTATAGGGAAAAAATACTCATTGATTCCAATCTTTACCCATTTGAATCATTTTATTGCGTCAAGTTTGTATCTCAAAGGGTTACTTCCAGTTTTTCCTAGATTTTTCCCTTAAATTTGAAAAATCATATCTCATAAAATACACATACAAATTTCATAAACTTTATATCATTTTAAATCTCAAGATGTGTAGTATTTAACTAGAAAGTTTCAGCTTATTTGGAGATCGGTTGCTATTTCTCATTGACGTCCGAAACAGGTCAGTTTTTGCAAAAACGCAATAAAGCTCTTATTGCCCTTAAAGGACCCTTACAACTTCAGGACTTGATTTTTATGGTCCTTAATGCTTCTCAAGTCCCTTTCTTATTTTTACCCTACACAAAAATTCATTTTGAAACCATTGGAAGTATTAGAATCATCAAAATCCCACTCATACTAACTTTTACATATTTTCGAAAAAATAGAAAAAGAAGGGTTTTGGATTTTTCAACTTTTACTCATGAATGCTTGTGTATTCTTGCTTCCAAATCATGATTCAAGCATCAAAATACTCAAACACATTTTCCATTTTCAAGACCTCACATGGACAACACCTCCCCATACACTTATGGTTCCCAAAATTTCAACAACAACTCCCAACAACGACCAAAACAACAACAACCAACATCAACACTCTTTACTACTTTAAAGAAGAGCTTGCAACCTTTTGTTTCTTTAAAAACCTCTCATTTTCCATTTTCACCTTTTGAAATCCTTGCCTCTCATCTTCAAAAAGAGATACTCATTCAAGAAATCAAACCATTAGAAAGGTGAAAAGGGTTGCAAGTTACAAGAAAGGAGGTTGCTTGAGACTTTACCTTGTGTGTGTGTTCTTTCTTCTTTCTTGTGAGAGCAAAAATGAAGTCTGGGGAGCTTGGGAGAAGAGAGAAAAATTCAGACCAAGTAGAGAGAGAGAGAGCACAGTTTTGGGAGAGAGAAATGGAGAGTTTAGCTTATTAAAATGCTCTTGAAATAATGGATGGATGTGATTAAAACTTGGTCTCCAAGTTTTGGTCTTGAATGGAGGAGATTATACCACTTGTCAAGCTCATATGGTGAGTGAAAAAGTTGTCATCATTACTCTCTAGCTTGGGCTCCAAGACTTGGCTAGGCTATTGGCTTGATTACTATTCAGTTACTTGATCAGTGGCACACATTTCCGTAAGTAGCTTTTATCCGGGTAACTACCTTTTACTTTTTCGGGAACTTTCTCTCTCATGTGGCACCATTCCCTAGGATCCTTGCCTAGGTGGCATCATGCCTTAGCCAAAAGCATTCCCAGGTTTCCTCGTAACTCGTTAGGATTCCTCGATTTGCGTGAAACACCGTAAAATGTGCTTCCGGCGGCCAATTTGACTTAAGGGCATGGAAAATTTCTATATTTTTCCCTGATACTCTAGCCCTTTTTCGTTCGTCAAAATTCATCATGGACTTTCCGTAATTAATTTTCTAAGAAAATCCTTTTTCGGGGCTTTCAGGCACTGTTATTCTCCATACTTAGAAACTACCCGCACTGGATACTGAGTAATAATTTTATTAAATACTTTAAGACCCAAATAAACTTTTCTCAATTTGGGTCTCTGGCGTTTGAGGACTCCTGCTACCTCAAATAATTACTTCTCGATCTTTCAGACCTCCAAAATCCCTTAATTTACGGAAATGCCATTACTCTTTATACTTTGCCCATAATTACAAAAATGACACTACCTTTATTACTTTTCTCATAATTACCAAAATGCCATCACTTTTTCTACTCTTTCCTGATTCCAACTTTACCCTTAGTTGACTTTGACATTTTGGTCAACTTTGACCTTTGGTTAACTTTGACTTTTTTGTTGACTTTTGACCAAATTATTAAAATGTCCTTTTTATTTGATGACATTTTATGCCCTAGGCCTTTTTAATCAAAATGACCATTTTACCCTTGTCATTTAGGCCAAATGACCCTTTTGCCCCTTAATCATTTTTACTTAGAATTCTCAAGATTAGGGACTTAGTCGATTTTGACCTTTCTTATCTATATGCATTTTCCTTTCTATTTTTCTTATATATAGGCCTTAAATCATATCATAATTTATCGGTTTGGCCTTTATTTTCATTTACGAAATTTGGGATATTATAGAGGTGACGCGATGGGGCTGGGCTAGGGCACTGAGAGATTGAGAGTGGACAGTGGAGTGCGCTAGTTGAAGAACGGCGTGATTGGGTTTAGGTGTGGAATTGAAGGTTGAATTTTTTTATTTAATGGGTTTATTAACACGGGTAGGCACGGGCACCCTGTGGGTGAACTCATGCCCCGCCCTGTGAAAGGCCTCACCTCCCATTTTGGACCTGCTCGTCACGGGTCTAAAACAGGCGGGTTCAAACGGGTAATTTTGAACAGGTCACTGGTTGGTTAGCTCACCCCTATATGACACATTTATAATAATCCTTTCAATTGAACACATAAAAGTGCTTTTAGATTACCCCACTCAACCTAATTTCCACTTTTTTATTGTTACTTGATGCTACCAAAAGTTATTTATGCATCGCAAGTGTACATGTCACGAAAATAGTATATGGTAAATCAAAGTTGACCCCACAGAGCCTTAATTTGATATGTAAAAAGGCACTAGAAATCTAAATTTTGTTTAATTTAACCAAAACAAAATAAGAATAATGAAAATATAAATTCAAATGAACTAAAAGAGTAACTTTAATGCGCTAAAAGATATTAATTGATACAAGCAACCTAAAGTTGTGAATCATTTCTTTAAGTTTTAGAACATGTAATTACCCAAATAAATATATTTAAATTTTAACTTGTTAACCTGGAATATAAATATATGTAGTGTCTCTCGATTATCCACAACACTCTCTCAAATAAAACTATTATTCCTTAAGTAGCTATTCATGAGGCATTAGTTAAAACACTTTCACTCTAATATGATTATATGAGTCTCGTAGATATATTCATATTCTAAGGGTAAATTAAAATAAATTTTAATTTCATATTATTCAGTTTAAAGATCCAATTAAGATCCCTCTCTCAAGGATAATCTAAATTTCCTTAAATTATTATAGCTACTGAATAATATAATAATATCATATTTAGTTTAAATCTTTAAATTAGTTTATAGCTACTTTATATCTAAAATGAATTGGCCACGTAATGCTTTAATCAAATCCATAATAATAATAATAATATTCATATTTAAAAAGGTACACAGAAAAAGGAGAAAGAAAATTCATCCGACGATCGTGAAGAATTCTTCCCAAGCAACGCACTCCTCTCCGCCGTCTTTCTTCCTTCAATGATCTCACTTGCTTGCGGTGTGCGCCTTCTATCCTGACCCCTTCTCTATGCTTTCTGAACCGTGGCTCTGTGCGTTGGATGTGTCTTTGCTTGCATGCGTAGATATACATATCCATAAGTGTCAAAACTGCCAGCTTCTTCCCTTCTCTTTATTTTTTAATCTTTCATTTCCAAAAAATCATAAAATAAAAGGAAAGAAAAATAAAATTCCAAAAAACTATAAATTATTATTATCTATTATGATTTAATTAATAAGTCACCAAGAGAACGCATCACTTGATAGATTTATTATTTTAAACTCAAAATCTCTCAAAATTACATTAATAAATCTCTAAGTATATTAAAAATATATCTCAAATATATTAAAAATTGAAGAGTTATCAATACTCAATTAGGACGCCTCAACCCCATAACTATTTCTAGAGCTGAGCCATATAACCTCTATAGCCGCAATTACAGATCTCTTAGCTATTATTAATTGAGTGTTTATAATGAGACCTGATGACTCAATTTTGAAAAGAAAAACTAATTTTAAAGTAATTAGATATTATGGACAAGAAAGTAGCAAAGACTTTTGTGCTAAAAACACTATTCACAGCAACATCAAGTCATCTTTTATACGTACACAAAAATCGTTCAGAAACAAATCATATGCGTGTGTGGAAAATTGATATCGATGGGCTACTAATTATAATATGAGATTCAAAAAACCAAACCAAACACTAAAACGATCGAAACAATGGGTCAAGAGTTAATTGATCAGATTGGGGTGAACATAGGATTAAATCACTCATGTGGAATTCATAATCCATCCGACCCATGGTTCTTAGGGAGAATGAGGAGTCCTTACTCCACTTCTTTGTTGTTGCTTGCACACTGTTCTGAGTAAAATTTCAAAGGGAACTCCTTTAATTTCAAGAAGAGTAACGTATTAGGAGGAAAATAACACTGTCTTTAAAAGTTATACAATTTTACTATGACTCTGGAACGCTGTGTGTAAATTGAGTTCTCACCCCTGATATACTTTGGTTAAAACTGAATTGCTTGCACGCTGTTCTGAGTAAAATTTCAAAGGGGTACTCCTTTCAAGAAGAGTAACGCGTATTGGAGGAAAATAACACAATGTCTTTAAAAGTCATACAAATTTACTGTGTGTAAATTGAGTTCTCACCCCTGATATACTTTGGTTAAAACTAAAGTTTTTAAAATTACATTTTTATGGAAAATTAATCTTTAGTTTTGACTTAATTGCAATTCATTCATTAAATTTATTTGGGTAACTTGGTCTCAATAATTTTAATTTAGGTGTAACTCAATTCTTAAACTTTAACTTGATACAACATAATCTTTGTAGTTTAACCATTTAAAATATTAGTGATTCTATTTTAGAAAATAGCATTATATATTTCATAAAACTTAGTGACTAAAGTTTTAAATGGTTAAGCCTATAAACACTAAGTTGTAGCAAGTTAAAATTCAAAAAATGAAATCTCAACTGAGTCAAAACTATAATAAGAGTATAGCTACACCTAATTAAAGTCTAAGGATTGAGTTACAATAGTTTTGTTGCTGGTAAAAAAATCAGTTTTCCTAAAAAAGTAATCGCCAAAATTAATAGGGTTGGATTTAATTGAAGCTGTTAGTCTTTTACAATAAGATGAACTAGTTAGTGTTCGAATATCTTTTGAAAGAGGTGCCAACATGTTGTCTCAGTTGGATATATTGTTCATCTTTCGAAATTTTTATTTTTTATTTTTTCAGTAATAATTTCAGTTGTCTTAAAAAGGTATCAGTTAGAAAATAATTTTTAATTTAAATCATGTATTTATTAAGAATATAAAAATAAAACATATTAAACATGCGTGCTGAACTTGGAAAGTACGAAAATAGGATGAACACCGTAGTTACGGGTCTTAATAAAATAAGAACTACAAAATGTTTGTAACACGCCGTCAATTCTCTGAAGTGCTGGCTATTACATTAGCAAGTCGGAGGAGCATTATAAATTGCTTAGCTTCCTCAACCTTTAGACAAGACAAAACATACATCATCCTGAAAGAATGGGTTGGAGGTTGCTGCAACTGATGATTTGGCCATTTTTTGCTGGAAGCCTCTTGTTCTTTAATGCCTTAATCTCTTCCTCTCAAAAGGGTACGCCTATTTCAGCAAGTGAATTATGTCAAAACGAGCTTTTATTATGCTTTCATCTTGTTTATGAAAATATATCAGTTTTATTTTTTTTTTTTTGTGTGTGTGGTGTTTTGCATTTTTAGCAACCATTGAATTTCTGACCCATATATATACGCGATCCTTTCTATGTAAATACATATACATGCAGACCCAGATCTCACGTTCATCAAAGAAGCAACGACTGCACCAAAAGTATCACAATATGACTACATAGTGATAGGAGGAGGAACATGCGGGTGTCCCTTAGCAGCAACATTGTCACAAGGAGCCAATGTCCTGGTCCTTGAACGAGGAGGGTCACCCTACACCCATCCTGACAAAATTAACGTAAAAAATTTCGTTAATACCCTCACAGACACCACCCCATCTTCCTTCGCCCAACAGTTCACTTCGACAGACGGTGTTCAAAACGTCCGGCCTCGAGCGCTAGGAGGCGGGTCGGTAATAAATGCCGGCTTTTACTCGAGAGCCGAGTCTAAGTTTGTGAGGGAAGCGGGTTTGGAGGAGGGGCTAGTGAAGGAGTCGTATGAGTGGATGGAGAAGGTGGTGGTGTTCGAACCGATGGTGAGGCAATGGCAGTCGGCCGTGAGAGATGGGCTGAAGGAAGCGGGGGTGTTGCCTTATAACGGTTTCACCTTAGATCATCTGAATGGGACTAAGGTTGGAGGCACTATTTTTGATGATAAGGGTAATAGGCATACTGCTGCTGATTTGTTAACTTACGCTAATCCCAACTCCATTTCTGTCTACGTTCATGCCACTGTGCACAAGATTTTGTTTCAAGACATTTCAGGTAATCATCATGATTGTTCCACTTGTGCTTTGTTCTTGTTTTGGTCTTATGATGATAATCATGTGTTGTTTGAACGGTTTATAACTCGTCCAATGGTGAGAACCGGAATATCAAAACATTTCAAATTGCAAACTACATGACCTTTGTTGTTGATATTATATGAATCATGCTTGCTATGGATTGACTTTCCAAGGATAATACAAAGATAGAGAATTAATTCTTTAATTTAATATGTTTAGTTACAATTTATGAGTTTTGAAAGCCCCCTCCATCCTTACTACATCCACCCAAGTTTTTAATACTATCACCTGTACCTGGTATTAGTTGAGCTCAGTCTAAAATATAAAGTTTCAAATCATTTTATTTAACATATTTATTATTTTTTAAATTAATTTTCAAAGTATATAGATGGATATATATTAGCCAATTTATAGTATTTTTAATTTACTTAAATTAGTTAAATAATTATTATATTAAGAATATAAGGGAGTATATTTATTAGAGTGAATTAGGGTGTTGATTACCCCGAAAAAATATATGGTCAATTTTTCCCTAAGTTATAATAATGCTTTGTGACTTTTATTTCCCTTTTCGTGATTTAAAATATTAGATTTATAATTCTTTTAAAACAATAAGCATTATTTTAAATGAAAGTTTAAATATTATTTTTAATACTCATGATTTTCAGAACTCAACTAAGGTTATTTTATTTTGGTCCCTTTGACATCTTTCATTCCCTACTTGATCGTTTCCTACCAAACTTCCAATGAAAAAAACACTACTACAAATTCTGTGATATATTATGTTGAATGCATAATTGCTATAGATGAGTATGTACTATCAAATATAGAGAGACATAGTTCAAGCAAACAAACTAATATTTAACGGTTATACTACTGACCGTCAAATATGTTTTACACATACTTGATAGTTAAATACACTAACAATGTTTCATATTTTATTTTGAAAGAGAATGAAAACTATGCTTGACTATTCTTTTTAAACCATGAAGTAAAAGTATCTTTTATAAAACAACCATCAAATCTAGCTTTTTCGAAAGTTGTATCTTTTCGCACTACGTGGGGTGTTTATATTAATGAAGAAAGTTACTTTTTTAACGTAATTTACAATTTACGAGATAAGTATATAAGTGGAGTTTTATCTCTTTTGGCATGTTAAACAAGTACCCTTTTATTACCCACCATTGCGGGAGACTACTCGTCTTCAACTTCCAACGCATAAAATGATGTTCGAAGCCGTTAATTCAACTCTATTTAAACCCCTCTTTTGCATCTGTTCTTTTGTATCGTTGATCGACTCTTTGATTGGTGAAACACCTTTAGAGGTATGACCAGTTTTGATATAGAGTTAAGGAGCTCCCACATCGCGTCTCCGTCTACTTCTTGGCCAACTGCTCCTCTCTTTTCCATTGCCCCTCTCTCGGTGTTCTTGTTCCTCCATCACGTTTTTCTCTCTTTTCCCCTTTTTGAACGTTCTGTTTTTTTAAATTGTCACAGTGTTGAACATTTATAACTCTAGAGTACTTGAACAAATGCCAAAAGAAAAGTTAACTTGAGAATAGTTTTATCATTAACATTGCAATAAAAAAATGTGAAGTTTCAGGCACTAAAAGTAGGAGTCCACAAGCCTACGGAGTAACATTCAAAGACAAGAAGGGAATCACACGCCAAGCATACTTGAAAGAGAAGGGTGAGATAATATTGTCAGCAGGTGCACTTGGAAGCCCACAAACACTGATGCTGAGTGGCATTGGGCCTGCCCAACATCTTAAGGCCCATGGTATCGAATTGGTATTGGATCAGCCTATGGTGGGCCAATACATGGTTGACAACCCAATGAATCCTATGGTTGTGCCATCTCCCGTACCTGTTGGGTACTCTCTTGTCCAAATTGTGGGCATCACCAAGTTTGGTATCTACGTTGAAGCTCTCAATGGAGTAGGCTTAGAGATTCCTTGGGTTCAAGCACTTCAAAGCGTCTTGTTCAATCAGGTTAGTATTACTACATCACCTCACTAGGTTGATCTAGATATCTTGACTTTTGTTTCTAATTATGGCAATCCAAAATCATCATTTATACTATCTCAATTTTTTCTCGCTATTATCCATCATCCAATATTCACTACCATATAATATCGTAAGTTTAATAGTTACCTACTTTGCAATTACCAATAACTCTACACAATCCCTATTCCATCCATTAATAAGTTTTTGTCATATGTGTAATATCTCTTTTAGTTTTGTTTTCATTTTATAATATCAATTCTATGTACATAAACTTTGAAATCGACATATTGACAATACCACAACCATCTTTAAGAAGGAATTGCATTCAAATTCCAATGATGATAAATTATGAAAAGGTTAGTTTACATTGACTTGCTAGTTGATAAATGAATGTGCCACTAACGACAATTTATTTGCTACTAATAACAAATTAATGTGTCACTAATAACAAGTAAGAGTAAGATAAATCATGATGTCATAAATAATAAGTTAAGGCACTTCAACTAACACGTCAATGTGCTACTAATAACAAGGGTATCACAATTGACAAGTCGTGATGCCACCAATAGCAAGCCAAACAATCTTAATTGATAAGTCAATTTCCTACTAATGATAATTTGAGGTAAATTTATCTTTTCAAATTTCAGTTAATCACGTATATATACTTTATAACTTCATATCAATTTAAAGATTTCTTGGGATCTGATAGTAATAATTTGTTTTTCCTATACCTAAGTGTAATTCCCCCATATCTATGTCAAAACGTAAGTTGACATGAATACAAAACCCAAGCAAACGAATATCACATTCATGCATGCATCTTTAAGTGTATTGATATATTTTGAAATAGCTCAGCGTAATATAACAAGTAAACTTGACATGTGATTAGCATAAAATCGCACTGCTTACAATTATGTTTGAAATGATAAACTAACTTGTTTCATATTTGAAGATGGGCCAACCCTCCATGCATTTACCTCAAGCAAATGTGAGCATGTTGAAGAAAACTTTTGGATCTCTGGCCAGTCTAAATATTCTTAAAGAAGGAATCCTATTGGCAAAGGTCTCGCAACCTCTCTCAAAAGGTCATCTTGAGCTCCTTACCACTGATCCAAATGAAAACCCATCAGTGACATTCAACTACTTCAAGGAAGCAGAAGATCTCAAGGTCTGTGTTGAAGGCACAAAGACCATTATAGATGTGATAAACTCCAATGCTTTCTCAAGGTTCCGATATAATAAAGTGCCATTGCAAGCCCTTATGGACTTGGCCCTGATTCTACCATTGAACTTGAGGTTCAAACATGCGAGTGTTGCTTCCTCTTTGGAACAGTTTTGTAGAGAAACTGTCGTGACAATATGGCATTACCATGGAGGTTGTCGAATTGATAAGGTTGTGGATCGTGATTATAAGGTTATGGGTGTGGATTCTTTGAGAGTTGTTGATGGTTCAACCTTTGTTAGCTCACCTGGGACCAATCCTCAAGCTACTTTAATGATGCTCGGAAGGTATATTGTACATTTTTAATAATTACATTCATTGACTTGTAAATCTGGGAGGAAGTTTAATTGATCAAAACATCCTAGGATGAGTTTCTTTCATTTTTTTGGTCATAGCAGAGCATAATCTAAATAGGTTTTTTAAAAATATTTTTCATCATTGAAGAAGTGGCTAATAGCTAAGGAATGTCATCTAAAATTTATCCAGTGAATTTTCACATGACTTTGTTTCTCTCACTATGCAGGTATATGGGGCAGAAGATTTTAAGAGAAAGACAGTGAAGAGATGACTTAAGTTGTTGTTTAACATTCTGTCGTCCTGATGGGAAATGGAATAATTGGAATGGAAGAATAAGGCAACAATGATGCAATGGAAGAAGTCATAAAGAATCAATGCCAATAATACTCCATAATTACTTGTAACTGTACTGTTGTAGCCTCTCTTTAAGAGGTGTTAATTCCCTGTGTGGCTCTCCCCTAGTATAAATAAGAGGCCATTTGAGTTGTAATGGACACAGAAATGAAATAAGAAGCTTGAGAGTTTTCAAAAGTTTCAGTGCGAATTCTTTGTTTCTTATACCAATAATATTGATTCATTTTCATTTTTTATCACTAATTGTAATTTTTTTTAATTTTAGGTTTATAAAATATCCTGTCATTAATTTATAAGATTAGGTCGATGCATATTAATATAACATAAACTCATTTACTTTATACATCTTATGATTTGAAGAATATCGTGTTTTCTCCTTCTTTGAGTTCTCTTTTGCCTCTATTCATATGATCTCTCTCCTTTTTGACGTCCTCACTCCTCTCTAGTCTCTCTATCTCTCTTCTTTCTCTCTTCCCCTTTCCCTTCCAGCATCACTTTCATGTTGTTGTATGTTAAGTGTGTGTCCCCCATCCAAGTAAACAGAAATCAATATTATGTAATTTACATGGGCTTGTACTTCTAGCTTTTCATTATTTAATATGAAAATCGATTAATTTACCAGAATTTAATTGCAACTTCAATTGTAAAACTTTTATTTAATCATTCTTAAAGTCTTGTATCATTACCAGTTTTATCGGAACTGACCCATTTAACCAATGAAACATAGAATTAATTATTGGTTCCGTAGTCCAATTAAGACATAAAATGAATCGGTAGCATAACCATTCAAGAATCAGTGAAAATGGGGAATTCCGATTATCTAGAATTTGGACCAAGCTGAATTACTGAGAGCATTTTATTCCAAACAAACAAAGAAAGAAAAACCATGGTGTATTTCATATGTAAATAATTTCGCTAACCTTTAAAACTTTACAATAAACCTTCGTAAACTTTTTTGCTTTTTATATTGATATCTCTTATACTAATAGCTTTGTTCATTATTTATCTACACACATGCATGTCTAAAGAGTTTAAGTAGTTTAGT
Source organism: Vachellia pachyceras (assembly GCA_025593235.1). NCBI lineage: Eukaryota > Viridiplantae > Streptophyta > Magnoliopsida > Fabales > Fabaceae > Vachellia > Vachellia pachyceras. The sequence goes on from JANTPZ010105184.1 coordinate 17,241, forward strand.
TTCATATAACTCCAGATCAGGGAGGCTCTGTATATGTGATATTGAGTTCAGGGCTTCGAATAATTTAGTTTCAATATTTTTTATGACTTTTTTTTTTGTATTTTTAAGGTGTCAGATTTTTTTTAACCTGGTCAGATTAGCTTTATCCACACCATTCCCTCTCTTATATGCCATTCCCCTTCAAATGCCCTATCAAACCATTTCAAATTATCTAATTAAATTAAATAAACTATCAAATGAGATTCAATGATATAGAGTATAAATTTAGAATATTAAATTCAAGGGAGAGCAAGTGAGGAGAAGTAGGATTTCTCACTCCCGTTTGTAGGCAAAATGGACTTGAGAAGAAGGGATCTCTCTTTTTATAAACCAATGTGAGAGAATTGGCTCTCACATCCGTTAGTCTAAATAAGTGTTAGAATAAGACGTAAAGGCATTTTTCTATAGCAGTCTCCATTTCAATTCCTATATAATTTTTTTAACTATTCGGTTCTAACTTTTAATAAAATAAATTGACCTTTGCCCAACAATATGTTTTCTTAGTTTCCTGAAATTGATATTATAAAAATTATAAATATTAATGGAAAAAAACCGGATCGGATCAGCCAATGAACCGGTCCATGGTCCGGTTTGGGTTGAAGGTGAAGTGGTAAGTGAGTTAACTCAGATCAAATCACCTTTAACCTAGTCAACCCGTTAAAATCCCAGTAAAACCCGTTCACGTGCAAGACCCCAGTACCCACCCCTCGTCTGTCACTATGCCCCAGCCCTTCACAGACCAAACCCCTCGCCACTCTACTCACCCACCCTCCTTCGCAGTTGCCTCGCTCATGGGCCTCAGATCTGAGTCAGACCGCGTAATCACAGTTTCCTTCCCTATTTTCAGCTCAATCTTCATTCATTGCCACCATCCCTAATAATGTATAGAGCCCAGGGGTTCCTTGCTTAGTATCTGTCGTTAGTGTTCTAATTGGGATTAATTTGAGAGATTTAAACTACTTCGCTTGTCTTGGTTGCTCCTAGCTAGTTATGGTTGACTGGTTTTACTACTTTTACTGATTCTGCTGTAGTATATAATCTACTTTTAGTTTTTTTCCTTGTCGTTGGAAGTTTTAGTTCAATTTTGGCAAAACAAAACTACCTGGGCAATCTTTACTTATCAGAAAAATAAAGGTAGTACGTAATCTAATTTTAAGATGAAGATTCTGAAATTAAGAATTATTAGAATTATTGTGTTTTAATATTATCAATTAAATGTTATTATTTTAATATGATCGGTTTGATCCCGAACCATCCTCGATCAGAGCCATTAATCGGTGTATTTCTTTTTATTCTCTTTAATAGGAACTAGAAGAAACTTTTTGTCTAGGTTCCAAACATACTAATCTTACCTTGTCATGTCTAATCATTCATTGGAGTTCTCAAAGTCTCCTAAAATTTTCATTAAAAACGATTTATGTATGTTAATTTATTACAGCACTCTAGTTACAGTGATCTTGATCAAAATGGTGATATGTTGTCCGATTGATGAAATGAAATTTTGTGGGGTGATTCAAAACATTTAAAATGATGAATCTGAATGGTGAGATCATTAATTATATCCCCCTATCTCAGTAAATTTTATGTGTCTAACACCTTCCATTTTGACGCGCTATTGTGCATTTGGAAGCATTGCGATTCAGGTGAATCATTTATTAAAGCTCTGTAAATCAAATTTCACATTTTCATTATTGGGTTACTATTAATTTGATATTTTAAGTTTTGCAGTCCAACTTTAAAAATCCATAATCAATTATAGAAAATATTGTATGAGGGTGATCAAAGATCTTGCATAAATAAATAAATAAATAAATATATATATATATATATATATATATATCATTCTAGCCTGATACTTACCAAATTGATCCAGTCAATTCATTCTCTAAACTTGCTATATATTCTTTTAGAACATATTTTCCTTAAGTTTAAAAATTCCTAACTCATGTTATAACCATCCAATTGACTTGATTTAGGACTTGTTGGAAAGCCCTGTGTCTTCTTTGTCTATCAAAATTATCATGACCAACAAATATCATTTAATTACTATGCGTTAGTGAATCAAACATTGAAGATTCTCTAAAAACAACTAAATATGAATAGTCATGATTATGTATCTTAAAATCATATTTTCCATGTCATAATTAAGCACATAATCGCTTATCATTTATCATTACATACAAAACATATATGCAAAGGCCAAATCTTTAATTTTACATAACTCATGTGAATTGTTATATACATTTTAGAACTTATAGCAAAAAAATTCCATAAAAATTAATCTCTAAATTCGCTTATCATTGCCTTTTGGCTATAGCTCTTCCTTTGTAGACTCATAACCTAACATGGTTAGTTATTAGATGTGAGATTCAAAGAATCTCAGTAGCAAATATATACTTGCAACTTAACTTTATCATAAAATGACAATTTTAAAATTATCATGAATTACATGCAAAACGCATAGGCGTATAAACATGTTTCAAACATAATCACACATGTAAATACATGATATCACATAATCACACAAATATATAAATTCATGCAAGCAGCAACTAAGCATATAAGAGTATGGTAAAACTTGTTACCTTTTTACTATCTCCATCCCACTTTCTTTGATTCCCTTTGTTTCCACACTAGGAACTTCATTGCCCAAGTTTCCATTTAAACTTCTACTACTGAGATTATGATATTTCATTTGGACATCACTAAAATAGTCTTGCAATCATTATGCTTAAGCTAATATTTAAACAATAATTTGATAGTTTTATCATTAACATGACTACAAAAAAGGGTAGTTTCAAACAAAGAAAATGGGAGCCCTTAAGCTTACGGAGTAACATTCAAAGGCGAGAATGGAATTACACATCAAGCATACTTGACATGGAAGGGGGAGATAATATTGTCAGTAGCAATTGGAAGTTTGGGTCAATTTAAACAAAATTTCTAAAATTGCATCATTCAATGTTTCATTGTATATTATGTTTACACTTCACATTATTTATTAGAGTGAAAACCCTTCACATTATTTATCTCATTTTTACATTTATTACAATTGGAACTGAAATTGAACCAAAACCCTTCACATTATTATAAGTTACACTTATATGTTTACTATCGAATGAAAACGTTTTATTATACATTATGCTTTCTTGTTCCAACAATCTGAGATGACTTTGAAAACTTGGTGCAGGTAAATGGGGCTGCGGATTTTATGGGGAAGGTTTCTCCATAGAGGGTAGCCGAAAGCCGATCGAAATATTCATAATGATTATGAGTCCTTTATTTTGTTAATTCTGTTATACTTTCACTTTTACAGAATGTTCAGTGTGTGAACGTCCTAATCTGAGTGATTAAAAATCAGTGGTACTAAATTCACACCCCGTCAAATATAAAAAAAATTCTTAAGAGCATTCCTCTGATGTATTTATTGATGCGCTTTTATTTTGGACAAATGTATTGGTGTGATTCATAAAGAAATTCTTCATGCCCTAAAAATCAATGGTTCTTCAAATCGACTGATATAAAATCTATGATAATCTGAGAAATGTATTAGTATCTAATACATTGAATACTTACCATTATTATAAGCTTTAAGCTTCAAAGATGATTAGTCTGTAGTTCAAAATTAGAATTTCCTTTTGTCAAATAAAAAAAATCACCATCATCGTAAACTGTCAATCATGATAATCATTAAAAGTCATTATTAATAAAATAATTAACATATTACTACCTTCGGTCCTCTTTATACAAGCTAAAAGTGACTAAATTACGTAAACTAAAAATCGGTTAAAATTAGTTGAAGACAATAAATATGTAAGAAATATACCCTCATTTATAAAGGGTAAGTCATAGAAAGAAAAGAAATGGAAAAAAGACGGAATATCTGCGTGTATGAGACAAAGATGAGATAAAGGTAATGCTTAATCAATAAGAGGTAAAAATAAAATAAAAATTATAAATTAGACATTCAGACATATCCAATGTGTTACTTATACAAAGGGCTCATGTACAAAATTGTAACGAATAGAAATCAATGAAAGGGGTATATTATTTATAAATGATCAATAGTATGACACATCATTTATAATAATCCTTTCAATTAAACTCATAAAAGTGCTTTTAGATCCTGCTCGACCTAATTTCCACCTTTCCTCTATGCAAGGAATCCACTTTGCGATGCAATTTTTTTGTCATTAAATTGTTACTCAATTAGAACGTTAAAACCTCCATAGCTACTTTTGAATCTAAGCCATATATCCTGTATAGCCGCCATTACAGATCTTTTAGCTATTAAGTGTTGTTCATAATGAGACATGATGCGTCAATTTTGAAAAGAACTAACTAATTTTAAAGTAATTAAAGATATGGAGAAGAAAATGGCAAAGACTTTTGTGCTAAAAACACTATGCTCATCTTTTAGATGTACACGAAAATCTTTGAGAAACACATCATATCCGTGTATGTGTGGAAAATTGATATTGATGGGTTGCTACTAATTATAACGTGTAAGGTTTAAAAAATCGGACCGGAAACTGAACAAGTCGAGGTAGTGGATCAATGGTTAATGGATTAAAGAGGAGTGGGCCATGTGCAAATAGAGAGAGGGAGTAGTGGATAGTATTTTTTTTACATAAAAAATATCATTCTAGCCTGATATTTACCAAATTGATCCAGTCAATTCATCCTATGACTTGATTTAAATTCATAACTCATGTTATAGTCATCCAATTGACTTGATTTAGGACTTGTTGGAAAGCCCTGTGTCTTTTTAGTCTATCAAAATTATCATGACCAACAAAGATTATTTACTATGTGTTAGTAATCAAAAATTGATGCTTCTCTAAAAACAACTTAATATGGACAGTCATGATTAATACAAAATTGAGAAGAAAAGAGATCGAAAAACTGAGAGAAGGAAGATGTACACATTTTGAATTAATTAATCTGTCTTGTACATTCGTACTTATACACTTAGAAACAATCAGAGAAAAGAGACAACAAGAGCAGAGAGAAAGTGACACTTCAACCCTTTACATACAGCTGTCATCAATCGTATAAAGAAACTTAACTAAAAATGTGTTACTAAATTAGCTAGTCCAACTAATTATGTAACCAACTTGCTAATTGACTTCGTTGCTGGTTCTGTTGACTTCTGTTATTAGTTTTGTTACCCTCCACAAGCTGGTAGGTAAATGTTAATCATGCCAAGTTTCTGAATGAGCCAATGGAAAGGCTGGGGATCAAGAGGCTTTGTAAAGACATCCACCAGCTGATTATAACTTCGAACAGAAATTAAGCGAATGATGCCAGCTTGAACCTTTTCTATAACAAAGTGACAGTCCAACTCAAGATGTTTAGTGCGCTCATGTAAAGATATCGTGTGACAAAAGGGACGTGATGTGGTTGCATAAAAGGTTGCGTCGTGTTAACGATCCCCGTATGATTTGGGTAGTCGTAATGTCTTGATAGAGACCACTTGTGACTTGTGAGCTTGTGGTGAGAATGGCCCACTGCCAACTTTATATGGGCCTACAGGGTCGCACGCAAGAACAGCCTACCATGAGCTTTTTTTCTGGGGTTTATTCAAATTTTAAATATATATTGCACAATATTATGTAAATAATAGGGAAAATCAGCCATAGGTCCCAAGGAAGCAAAAAAACTAGCAAATGGTCCCAAGGCTTTAAACAATTGCTGTCAGATCCCATGAGACCTTTTAATAGTTAAATGGATTGTGGAAAAGACCAGATTGCCCTTAAGCAATCTGTAAAGCAAGGTTGACTCCCCGAAACCTAACTGTTCAAGGCTTCTCTCCACAAAAATCGTCGACCCGTCTCTGCTCAAGTGTCGTCACTGCTCTGGTCGCCTGAAGTCATAGTCGTCGCCGTCGCCATCGCTATGCTAGCTTGAAGTCGTCGCCATTCTCGCCTGAAGCCATCGCTGTGTGCTTCGCTATTCAAAATAGCGGAGTTGCCCATCGTGATTCAATCCATCAACTCCTCTCGCCGTGAAGCCATCGCCCTGCTCCTCGGTAAGCCGTCGCCCTGGTCGTCATTATTTCTGTTCTGCTTATGCATTGCGTTGGTTCGCTTGTTGCTTCATCTGCGGGTTTGGGACCTGTTTGTTTGACTTTTTTTTTTTTGCATTGTTGGGACCTGTTTGTGATTTTCCTACTTTATGGTTGTAGAAATTCCCATTTATGAAATTTGAATCAGTTATCTTGGCTGACGTTTAAGATCCTAGGGCCTTGGTATTGAACATTATGCTTTTCTAGTTGGTTGGCCAAAAGAAAGGAAATTGTGTGATAAAGATGAATAAAGGAATGTCAGATGTATGCGCTAATAAGAAGAACTAAAGTTTAATAAAGAAGGTTTAAAATATATCTTTATTTGATTTAATCACAAATGGAGGATTTACACTAATCAGTGAGCATATACTTGAAATATGGATTATATTGGCATCATTGTAAGAGGTACTTGAAATAGAGCAGTATGCTCTTTCCAATGTAATCATGGTGACATATTTGGTGGACCTTTTATAGCTGCTATGCCTATGAATTGCTATAGTTATCATCATAAATTATCAAAAAGAGAATCATGTATATGAATATGATCAAAACCTATAGCCCAGAACTAAATCCTGAAATATGCTCAATTTATTTATGGGAAGAGACAATATTAGTTGCTAAGTTAGTTTTGGATGGTTCTAGCATTGAGAAAAGGTCTTACAATTTCTCCAGCTACCACTTATTCACAGAAGAATATTTCAAGAATATAGAGAAGCAGAAACGGAAGAGGAAGGGGAAGGTCGCTCAAGGAAGGAAGTCATTCACAGGTGTAAGTGTATAAGTCAGGGATGAATGGAACAAATTGAGTGATAAGGAAAGGGCTGATTATAGTAAGCGGGCCTAGAAGATAAGAGGTCCGCGGAAATGGAAGAAGTATGTTGTGCCCTTTCTAACAAGATGCGCTCCAAAACAGTTTATAACGGTCTGTGATAAAATAAAGACAAGGCCAGAATTGATGGAAAGGCTTAAGGCTATAGGGTTTGACAAATTGGTACATGTTTGTTGCACACAAATCAACCATGATTTGTGTGCACAGTTAATTAGGTGTTTTGACCCTGCCACCAAAGTTGTGACAATCAGAGGGGAAACCCGGGTACTAGCACCTACAGTTGTGTAACAAATTATGGGTTTGCCACATGGGGGCAAAAGGTAGACTTGAATATTCAAGATAATGATCCCATTTTTGTTGATTTGTGTACAGTATACAAAGGTTTAGCATACCAGAAGATAGGGGAGTGGTTGATGGGAGGGAGTAATGACAACTTTGAGATGTATTTTATACTATTTGCATTAGGCACCTCATTGACTCCATCCTCAAGCATCTACGTCACTGAGCGTGTGTTGAAGTGTTTGACAGTGCATGACTCAGTATGCAATTGGTGCGTTTAATTGGTGCTCATTTATTCTGACAGAACTTTGCGATGCCGTGGGGGGATTTAAAAGGGAATTGCTGAAACGGAAAGGCAAAGGAAGTAAGACATTAGGTGGTTGTTTGTACTTCCTAATGGTAAGGGACTTTGTCATTTATAGGTTAGTTTGTAGTTATATTGTCATTGTTTAACTTACATTGTGTTTGATTTAATAATATAGATATTTTGTTTGCAAAATTTCCCTTTGGGAAATTTGGTATCCCGTCGTGATGCTGAAGCCATAACGTACTGGACCGATGACCGGGTGAAGAGGAGGGCATCAATTGAGAAGGAAAGTAGCACAAGCTTGTTGCATATTGTCAAACATAGGGGGTGCAGCCACATGCACCTTTTAATCCTGAGATAATGCTCACACACCCGGTAATGCTTAGCATTTAATATGTAATGTTGTGACGTTTCCTTAATCCATGACATCTAAGTGCGGTTTATTTATTTCAGGAAATCCGACGAACATATTATTCGATAATGGGGATGGTTAGATCGGAGTTGCTTGCACTTCAGAACCGATTGCAAGCAAAGGATACAATGGAAGAAGGATGTGAAGACGAAACAGGGGGAGCGGGACCATTTGAACATGCAGATTATGATGCTCACGTCGCAGAATCACATTCTGACATGGCAGAACCAGATGCTGATGTTGCAGATCCAATGGATGAACATGGTAGTGATGAACATGCACCTGAGGAAGACTTGGAAGAGGGAGACAAGCTTGAGATTGGAGAGACACAGGTAGAGCATTAAGGGCATGACATATTGAGAAGGTCTCAACGAATGAACACGCCAAGTTGGATTGTTAGCTCCCCCTAGATTCATCAGAATCTTAAGTAGAAGGGAAAGCGTCGGTTCGATGAGCAGTCAAGGTTATTTGATCTATGCACACAGAGGCCCAAGAATGACGAGGGTGATGAGTAAGTTCATGAATCCTGTGCCTTAAAATTGGTGATTAATTTCAATGGAACTTTGTTAGTAATTATTGTGATTGTGCCGGAGTAGGCTATTTGTGGAGATGTATGACTACGATGTTACAAGAGGGGAGCTTTATTGCCTCCGGCCTAAGGGGTGGATAAATGATACGGTCAGTGCTTTTATTTAGTCTCAACGAAGTTGAGTTTATGTTCAAACATGTATTGTCTCATTGTTTGTGAATGATGTAGGTGATGTCAATGGTTGCGAAGGCCTTGGTGGCTGAGCAATATGAGAAGGACAGAAGGGTTACCCGACATGTCTTCACTCCACACTTCATGACAAAGATAGTTGACATGCCATCAAAATGGAGTTTGGAAGAAAATCAAACACAAATCCTACCGGAACATGTTGGATATAACATTGGGGATTGTGAATTCATTTTTGGTCCAACTGTTTTTCTTGACCATTGGTGCTGCTATGTGCTCCATACCCGAATGATGAGGTTTTATGCGTTAGATTCATTAGTAGACCCAGGCACAGAGCAAATGACAAACACAAGCAAAACAGCAGGATGGACTGATCCAAAGCAACATATAGCAAATAAAGCGGTAGCGTCTGACAGTTTTTTTATTTATGATTTTGATTTGTATTCACTGCTGATTGTAGTTTACTTTATGTAGAGAGATTGCTTCTTTGAAATTATGCAAAAGCTAAAGCCAGAATTGTTTCACCTTGACAATGGCTCCGTTTGGATAGCCCGTTGGAAAACGGACACAGATTCCAAGGTAGTTTATGTGAGAGGAAAAGTGTCTCGGTAAGTACACACGTTGTGCCAATGGGCTTACCAAACGGAGCTAATATTGAGAAGGAAGTGACTTGGGCTAAAATGCATGTTCAACGCGATGTGTATGTAAACTGATTCATGCATGTGTTATTTACAAATTCACATTCAATTCGACCATTCATTTTGATTAACCACGAATTGTAATTGTAGGGATTCCTGTGGTGTGTACGTGCTTTCATGGATACAAATGTAGGATGCAACAAAAGGGGATGACGGTTATACCATGCCTTATCATAGTCCGGTTGACCTTTAGCAACTGAAGAGTGGGGTGTTATGGTGGTTTGTGAGTAACCCCAACAACACACATCGTCAAAAAGTGTTGGCCGTACTTGAGGGATTTAAAAAAGAGAAGAGGGTGATGTAGCACGTTTTGTACATAATTAGGGTCAATTGTAAACATTAAGTTGGTGCATAGATGTAAATTGAACACATGGTTTGATCGAATATAATATAATATGTTTTCTGCACATGGTGTTATCAGTGTCATTGGTTCATGAGTATTGGTGGTGGTGAATATCATTATGCGTAGTGTAATTATATTGGTTAATGAACAACCCTTGCAGGTGCAATTTACAACCCAAGCAGCTCTCACTGACAACCCAAGCAGGCACCATTTACAACCCAATCAGCCCCCATTTACAACCCAACCAGCCCACATTTACAACATCACCAGCTACCATTTACAACGCAAGCAAGCACAATTTACAACACAAGCAGCCCCCATTTACAACATCACTAACTACCATTTACAAGCCAAGCAGCCCCCATTTACAACCCAAGTAACCCACATTTACAACCTCATCAGCTACCATTTACAACCCAAGTAGCCCCTATTTACAACCCAAGCTGCTATTACTAACAATCCCAGAAGCTACCATTTACAACCTAAGCAGGCACCAGTAACAACCCAACCAACCCCCATTTACAACCTCACCAGCTACCATTTACAACCCAAGTAGCCCACATTTACAACCTCACCAGCTACCATTTACAACCCAAGCAGGCACCATTTACAACCCAAGTAGCCCCTATTTACAACCCAAGCTACTCTCACTGACAACCCCAGAAGCTACCATTTACAACCTAAACAGGCACCATTAACAACCCAACCAACCCCCATTTACAACCTCACTAGCTACCATTTACAACCCAAGCAGCCCCCATTTACAACCCAAGAAGCTTTCACTGACAACCCAAGCAGCTTTACCCACAGCAAAAAATGTTACATTGTTTTACACATTATGCAAAAAATAATGAAACCTTTACATCGGCAACAAAATATACATAAGGCCGAAAAATCATATGCAACCAAATTTACATAATGCCAAATATATATCGGCAACAAAATATACATAATGCCAAAATATACATTTACACTATGTACTTGGGTTGGGATTCTTGCAAGTCTTCGCAGTGTGCCCAGGCTCATTGCATCTTCCACACTGATAAACCCGTTTGTTTTGAAACTGAGATTCAATCCTGCTTCGCTTCGACCTCCCAAGTGACCTTCTTGTGATTGGTGGAAGTAATAAAGTCTGTGTCATGAGCTGTGTCACGGTTAGTGCCTCTGGACGGGGGGTGTCATGAGTCGTCACAGACCTCATTAGTGTCACATATATATTCTCTTGGGTAGACACTTTATAGAAATCATCCACATAGGAGTACATAGAAGCATGAACAAACTTTATTGCTATACATGCGTGAGAGCAAGGGATCCCACTCATTTGCCATGCCTTGCATGTGCATTTGTGTGTCAATAGATCAACACTTACTTGGATGACTCGGTTGTTTGAAAATGTTTCAACTGAAACCTTACCATCCCCATAATGTGTAGCCTCCATATTTGCTGCACGTGCAACTTCCTCCATTAACTTCGACTCAATCTTTGGGCCAATACCGTTTTTCCAATTTTTGATGGAATCTTTACTAATTTTTATTCGCTAATTTTTCTCTATGCTCATGAATGAATACATCAACATTATGCTCTCGCTCTTTCACAACCCATGCATTGAAAGACTCCGTAACATTCGTAGTAATCTTATCTTACCGTTTGTGCTGAAATTTGCTATGTGCCCATCTTTCTATATCCCCTTGGGTTTCAACCCATTGGCCTAATGGAGGAGAGAATGATTTAAGCCTTCCTAAAGCAACATTAAATTCATGCTCATGTCTTGCATAGGTGATTGCATCAAGCATCTTGAGCGCACTCTCCTTAAAATTTGCACTAGTCCGTCCCTTGCCTCTATTTACCTTGACGCACTCAGAACTAAAATTCTCCTTGACATGTCTATAACAAAATGCATGTCGCTTCCCTCCAAATACATGTCTAACAGAACTTATAATGCTAGGATTCCTATCTGACACGATAGTGATCTCCCTTGTGCCGATTATGTCCTTCAAAATTGTCAGAAACCAAGTCCATTCATTATGTGTTTCCCCACTGACTATGGCATATGTAAGTCAAAATAATTGATCGTCTGCATCAAATGCATTAGCAGAAACCAATGTACCCTTGTATGGACCACTTAGATGACATCCATCTATATACAATATGCCACGACACCCTTGTAAAAAGCCTTTAATTGAGCACCAATAACTAATGAACATCCTCTCAAATCTGTTACTACTTGAAAATTGGCATCGGGCAACCGTGTCAAGATCAATTTCTACTAACCTATCACATATCCAAGGATAGCCATGTATGAATCTTCTTCGCGGCCATGTAGTTTTCTCAACTCTTTTGCCTTCCCCACATAAGCATGATCATAATTAAGACGTACAATATAATCTCTATACATCACTCTCCTAATCTCATTAGCGCTCTTGTCAATGTTATCCCTCAAAGTGTCAACAATGATTGATGATGTCAAAGTTGATGCTTTTTTATGTGCAACAATAAGGTTATCCTGGGCATCATGTTGGTGTTCACTTTTAAGTTGTTTGTATTTGAATTTAAAGATTAATAATGATTAATCTTGAATATTCCAGACGCAAAAGAAGGGACAATCTCAAAACGTAAAAGGTACGACTTCATCTCCTCGATCTAAACGCCTTTAATATATCCGTATTTAGGATTAGAAAAATTTTAAATTCTGCTGCGTTTACGTTCTAAAATCCCAACAGGGGTATCAGAGCTAAGTCAATTGTGCGTTTAGATTGAGTTTGTGTGATTAGCATGAGATGTATGCTTTCTTGAATTCATATATGCGTTATAGCTGAGAATATGATATATAGATGATATATGGGTTCTCGTATTCTTGAAGCATGTATGTTGTAAGCATGTATAAATGATGTATGTGATACATACATGATGTATGAGTTTCGAATCTGCATATAACGTATTGATTACGAGTTTAGATGATTAAAATTTACAAAATGGTTGTAAATTTTCTTAATGTTGAATCACTTCTTATTATAAAGGTCATTTCATGGGTTTGAGATGATATAAGTTAGGTGAACCATATTATATCATATTTTATGCTTCTTATGATTAGATCATACGATGTATATTATTGTAAATATGTATATATATTTGTATGAGATACAAACTGCGTTATATATACATATAAACCATAAAAAATCCTCATAATTCAATCTTAAGTCATAATGCTGCCAATTAATGAATAATTGTCAAAACCTCGATTGCTCAGTTGTAGGTTCCACCAAAGTGGATGCATTTAAGTTATATTAGGAAGGCAATCGTGAGTAATGGTGCTACTCACACAATTCATCATTGTCTTGACTTAATTGAGATTATCAAAACGGTTTTGGATCTTAAGGTATTAGATGGGATTAAACATGCCGGGTCATATAATGATCGAATCCCACAAAATCTAAAAGTTACATATAATGTAATTGGTAAAGGGTTACCTATCTAAATAACTTGAATTTAAGGTCTTGCCAAAGCGGAGTTAAATTTAAGTGAAATATGGGTCTTAGCCCACTAAACATATTGAGGATTATTGATTTACTGGGAGATTAATAATCTATTTTGAATATTTTGAATTATAGAATCATGTAAACTAGTAACACCACTACACTATCACTGCGATTAGTCCTTGAGAATGACAAACTCAATAGGACAAACTTTCTTGACTAGTTCAGGAACTTGAGAATTATTCTCAAAAAGGAAAAGGAAAGGTAAGGGCAAAAGGAATGAATAGTGGCTCAACTGGTAAAATCGAAGGGCTAAATAAACCTGAAATTAAGCCCACGCCTAAGAAGACAAAGCCTCAAAAGGAAGGAGTGTGCTTCTTCTGCAATGAACCTGGTTATTGGAAGAAGAATTGTAAACTCTACCTAGAAGATTTGAAAAGAAAAGAAAGGATAGTGAGGCTATCTTTTTTTGGTATTTATGTTCTAGACATTCATTTTCTACTTCCTCTACATGGGTATTAGATACTGCATGTGGTTCTCACATCTGTACGAATGTACAGGGTCTGAAGGATAGTAGAAAACTAAAGAAATGGGATGTGGACCTACGCATTGGAAATAGAGCAAGAGTTACTACTTTGACCGTAGGCACTTATGAATTAGTTCTGCCTAATGGGACATCCTAATAATGGAAATATCTATAACATAACTATTAAAAGAATTAAATGAAACGATTTAAATCCAACCTACTTATGGCATTGTCATCTAGGCCATATAAATGAGAAACATTTATAAAATTCATTAAGATTGATTTCTTAACTCATTTGATTTTGAATCAAACGACATGTGTGGATCTTGTTTATTGGGAAAGATGACTAAGACACCTTTTACTGGGGATAGTGAGAGGGTCACTGATTTATTGGGCCTCATAGATATAGATGTATGTGGACCACTAAATACACCTGCCAAAGGAGGTTATCTGTACTTCATTATTTTACAGATGATTTCAGTAGATATAATTATGTCTATCTAATCAAACACAAATCAGAATCTTTTGAAATGCTCCAAAATATTTCATAATGAAGTGTAAAACCAACTTGGCAAGACAACTAAAACCCTTCGATCAGATCGAGGAGGTGAATATTTGAGCTAAGTGTTCATTAACCATCTTAGGAATTGTGGAATAATTCACAACTCACTCCTCCAGGAACACCACAATGGAATGGAGTTTCTGAAAGAAGGAATTGAACTCTATTAGATATAGTTCGATCTATGATGAGTCAAATAGATCTTCCACATTCCTTTTGGGCCATGCACTGGAAATAACTACATTTACACTGAATCGTGTTTCATCTAAGGCAGTTGAAAATACACCATATGAGATATGGATTGGGAAGAAACCAAACTTGTCTTTTCTCAAGATTTGGGGATGTGAGGTCTATGTTAAACAATAGGCTTTCGATAAGTTATCAAACAAATCCTCCAAATGCCTTTTTGTGGGGTATCCTATGGAAACAAAGGGATACTATGTTTATAATCCCACCGAACACAAAATGTTTGTTGTTCGAAATGGTGACTTTGTAGAAAAGTTCATCTCTAAAAGAACCAGTGGGAGCAAATTGCATCTCAAAGAAGTTCGAGAATCCCAAGACACCACAGAACCACAAATAGAAGACAGAGAAGACTCACAATATGTTGTTGAGCCTTCTTAAGAACACAAGGCCTACGGAGGTCTGATAGATCACGACAACACCTCAGAGATATGGATTTCTGGTTATTGGGAATCATGATGTGTTAATCATTGAACACAATGAGCCAACCACCTATCAAGAGGCCATAGTAGGACCAAATTCTGACAAGTGGCTAGATGCCATAAAGTCTGAAATGCAATCCATGTATGATAATCAGGTATGGACCTTGATTAACCCACCTGGAGGTGTAAAAACCATTGGGTGTAAATGAATTTTTAAAGAGAAAACTGACATGGATGGTAAATTCAGCATCTTCAAGGCAAGACTGGTTGCAAAAGAATTCACACAAACTCATTGTGTTAACTATGATGAAACATTTTCCCCAATAGCGATGGCCAAGTCAATCAGAATCCTTCTTGCCATTGCAGCATATTATAACTATGCAATATGGCAAATGGATGTCAAAACGGCCTTCCGCAATGGAAAGCTACTTGAGGATGTGTACATGACACAGCCTGAAGGTTTTGTGCGTTCAAAAGGCTCTGGTAAGGTATGCAAGCTTCAACGATCCATTTATGAATTGAAGCAGGTATCACGGAGTTGGAATCATCGTTTTGATAAAGTTTTCAAAGAGTTTGGCTTCATTTAAAACATGGATGAACCTTGTGTTTACAAGAAGGTTAATGGGAGCACAGTTGTATTCCTGATGCTTTATGTTGATGACATTCTACTTATTTGGAATGACATTCCTACCTTGCAGAGCATCAAGTCTTGGTTAGGAAAGTCCTTTTCAATGAAAGACTTGGGTGAAGCCACTTACATCATAGGGATTAGGATCCACAGAGATAGATCTAAGAGGCTTATAGGCTTAAGTCAGAGTACATATATAGACAAAATACTGTATAGGTTCAGTATGTAGGATTCAAAGAGAGGGTACATACCCATGTCTCGTGGCACCCTTCTCTCAAAGGATCTATGTCCAAAAACACCGGATCAGAGAGATCCCATGACTAAGATTCCATATGCCTTGGCTATTGGATCAATTATGTATGCCATGTTATGTACTCGACTGGATGTCTCATTCGCCTTGAGTAAGACTAGTAGGTACCAGCAAATCCAGTTGAGGGTCATTGGACTGCTATCAAGAATATCCTTAAGTGCTTGAGAAGGACTAAGGATTTATTCTTGGTATACGGTTGTTTGGATGATGAGCTCTATGTAACTGGTTACATAGATGCAAGTTTCCAAACTGATTAAGATGACTCTAGATCGCAGTCAGGATTCGTATTCCTGTTTAATGATGGCGCAATAAGCTGAAAGAGTTTTAAGCATAGAACAGAAGCTGATTCTGCAATTGAAGCTGAGTATATAGTAGCATCAGATGCAACTAAAAAAGCCATTTGGATTAGATAGTTCATTACTAAACTAGGGTTGGTCCCTACCATCTCAAATCCAATAGATTTATTCTGTGACAATAATGGTCTATTGCACAAACAAGCATATACTCAGGCTATTTCACCTTATCATATTAATGATAAAGGTAATATCAAAATATGCAATGTATTTGGAGAAGACAATGTTGATGATCCTCTTAACAAACTGCTTACACAAACGAAACATGAAAGTCATGTTAGGACAATGGGAATTTGACAAGTCAATGATTGTATATAATGCAAGTGGGAAGATGTTAGAAATTGTGCCATAGGAGCTAATCATTATACCTCACACATTATTTATTTTAATGTATTTTCTCCATTTAATTATCATAACTTTTGCATGTTTATTATGATAATTGCATCCATGGGCAAATTATGAATATTGTCCTAAATGTCCCTGGTCGGTTATCTCTGTGGGAACAAAGATAAAGTAAGACCAGTATGACTTTGATAAGGTATGGAGATACGAGTCAAAGTCATAGGCACTTGTAAGAGTA
>JANTPZ010105186.1:0-15352 GCA_025593235.1 Vachellia pachyceras
ATTTTCTTATTATAGATCACTTAGGAATCACTCTTGGGCTTTGGATAATTCAATTTGGGCTTTCTATGTGAACTTAAACTTTCAAGAAAATGGAAAAATGTGGTTACTGTTCACATGCCCTTTTTCCAGATTCCTGACCCAATTTTGAAAAAGTATAACTAATTCTAGAAAAATCAAAACTGAGTGATTCCAATTTCTAAATTTTTTTATTAAGTGAAATATAGGGAAAAAATACTCATTGGTTCCAATTCTTGCCCATTTGATACAGTTTATTCAAAAATCGTGGCTTTGTGGAAGTGGTCACTGTCAGTTTTTCCAGTTTTTCCCTTAATTTGAAAAATCATATCTCCTAATGTACACATCCAAAATTTACAAAATTTATATCATTTTAAATATCAGGATGTTTAGTTTATTACTGGTAAATTTCAATCTATTTGGAGCTTGTTTGCTATTTTAAATCGCCACTGGAAACAGATTCATTTTTCAGGACTTTTGGAACCCTTCAACTTTGAAAACCAATTTTTCTTTTGTTACCGAAACCTCTTTTTGGTTCATGATCTTAACTCTAACATGCACGATTAGTTTCTTATCCTTCTTTAGCCTTCTTAGCTCATGATCATGCATGCATCATCCCATATTCATATGTTCTTCATGTTATAGTTAGGTTACAACCATAACAACTTCAAAGAAAAATAGCATCTTGCATATTTTCGCAACACAAGCAAGCATATGCATCATCATCTTCAAGGATCAAGAACCTTTTCCTTATCCTTACTTGTGCTTGCACCTATATGGTTAGTTGGAAATGAGATTTTGAAATCCCAATAGCAAAGCTAGCTAAACAAAAGCATTGTGAATGTGCATCAAACAACTTTAAAACAAGTATATGAGCATATAAGATGTGATATGTTCAAACTTAATTTTATATGCATATGGCTATAGCAATCAAGATCACATTTCATACTCATACCATTCACTTCATTTATCACAAAAATCATGCACCTTTCACAACCAAAGTTCACAAAACATAAGTTTAGTTTAGTAGTCTTGCTACCTTTGTTAAGCTTTTCCCTTTTCTTTGAACTTTATGTTCTCTTGGTGACTTTTCCAATCATGTTATTGAAGATATTAAAACCCTAAAAACCATGGCATAAGATCCATGTGAATATCCAATCAACAAGTTGCCATAAATCTTGCAAAAACGCATAGAACCTTTTGTAGGTTTTTCAAGAGTCCTACAAGTTCAAGTCTTGATTTTTATTGTTCCTAAAACTTCTAAAATCCATCTCTTGGCTTTACCCTACACAAAAAATCATTTTAAAGCCAATAAACACTCAAAAACTCATTCCTTCTATTTTCTTGTTTTGGCTGAGAAGGGGGAAGAAAAAGGAAGAAATAGGTTTTTCAAACTCTCTTTGTGTAATCTTGTGTTTTCTTCTTCCAAAAACCCTTTTTCTTAACCTTGATCAACTTGAAAACATCTCTTCTTATGCCAAAAGAAATTTGGGCAGCACCTCCCCATAATATTAAGCTTCCCAAAACTTTACAAAAACTCAAAACAACTTTCAACAACCAACAAACTAGCTTTTACCCCTCAAGGAAGAACTTGCAACCATTTACCACTTTTAAAACCTTTTCTTTTCCATTTTCAACTCTTGAAATCCTAGCCATCATCTTCCCAAAAAGAGAGGATCATTCAAGGATCAACTCAAGAGAAAAGGTAGTAGTAGTTGCAAGACTCAAGAAAAGAGGGAGATTTGGTTGCTAGAACACTTTACCTTGTGTTATGGAAGCTTGGTGCTCTTCTTTCTTGCTTGAAAATGGCTTGTTTTCTAGAGAGAAGGAGGAGAAAAATCTGATCAAGGAGAGAGAGGGATAACGACGGCCAAAATGGGAGAGGAGAGAAGGAATTGTATTTTTAAAATTCCATGCAAAAATGAATGTGTGGAGGAGGTTGATTCTTGGAGGCCAAGACTTGGAATGCTTGATGGAGGTTGTGCCACTTGTCCCTTTCTCATTGCTTGGCATTCCTTGCTGAAAATGGTGCCTTTTTACTTGCCCTCCAAGTCTTGTTGGCTGACTGGGCCTTGGCCCAGTCAGTTACTTGATCCGGTGGCACACATTTCCGTAAAGTAACCTTTAATTGAGAAATTTTCCTTTTCATTTTTCCTGGGACTTTTCTTTCATGTGGCACCATTCCCTAGGCCTCCTTGCCTAGATGGTATCATCCCTTTCTCAAAATAATCTTGGCTTTCTTCGTAAATCGCTAGGATTCCTTAATTTGCGCGTAACACTGTAAAACAGGCTTCCGACGGCCAATTTGACTTAAGGACATGGAAAAATTCTATATTTTCCCCTGATTCTCAATCTCTTTTTTGTTCCTCAAAATTCTTCCCTGATTTTCCGTAATTAATTTTCTAAGAAAATACCTTTTCGATCTTTTCGTGCACTGTTTTCCTTCGTACAATGAAACTGCCCGCACCGGATACTAGGTAATAATTTTATTAAATATTTTAGAATCCAACTAAACTTTTTCCAGTTTGGGTCCTAGGAGTTTGAGGACTCTTGCTACCTCAAATAATTATTTCTCAGTCTTTCAGCCATCTAAAAATCTTTAATCACGGAAATGCCACTACTTGGCTCATTTTCCTTATAATTACCAAAATGACACTATCTTTACTACTTTTTCCATAATTACCAAAATGCCATTACTTTTTATACTCTTTCATAATTCCAACTTTACCCTTGGTCCAATTTTGACATTTTTGGTCCGCTTTGACATTTTGGTCAACTTTGACTTTTTGTTGACTTTTGACCAAATTACCAAAATGTCTTTATTATTTGATGACATTTCATGTCCTAGGCCTTTTTAATTAAAATGACCATTTTACTCTTGTCATTTAGCCAAATGACCGTTTTGCCCTTAGGTCATTCTTACTTAAAATCCTTAAGACTAGTGACTTGGTCAATCATGATCTTTATTTCCTTTAGGCATTTTTCTCTATATGTTTTCTTATTTATGGGGCATTAAATCATTTCATAATTCATCAGTTTGGCCTTTATTTCTGTTTACAAAATTTGGGATATTACACAGAACATTCGTGGTTTGTCGCAACCTCAGGTTTGCTTCATCTAATGAATTCCAAATACCTTCCTCCAGGGGCAGCATAAGGTGACAATGATTCATTTCCATTTATAAAAAATACTATCTTTCCATTGAATATGACAAACTTCAATCTCTGTATTTCCTTTAGACTGATGCGACATTGAAATGCATCGAGATTAGTGGTTGGGACAACTTTCAGGCAATCCATCATCTTCGACTTGAAGCATTTTCTTCCCCTGCCTCTGCAGCTTTGTTACTGTGCCTTCCTTGAGACAATAAGTGCATTCAAGGGTGGATCCTTTTCTCCCTGCCTCTGTTTCTTAACATGTATCTGCAAAAATGCAAATTAAACAATGAGACCTACGAAAAATTGGAAGCTGAACCTCAGCAATACCAGTCGTCAACTGAGTAAAGATGTCTTCTGAGTTTGGCCTTTTTGCTGTTAGATGCTCAGATATTTTACATAGGTCATCTTCGACATGTTTCTCAACTTGATCTGGGTTCTTAAAGCTTTAAAAATTTGAAGGGACGTTCTTCAAAATTTATTGCAAATCAGATTTAAAGTTCCAAGAGAAGGAATCAAGGAGTCCTATGGCCCAACTGCAATTAAGGCATTTAGACCATTCATTTCTTAACTCGATTGTTCACTTTTGAAACCGTATATTGTTAATGATAGAAAATATCTCTGACCTCAGTCGGATGGGACATATGGACATTCAAATGAGTGAAACATATATGAACTTTATAAACTGTTGTTATTAACGGTCTAGAAACTTATAAACCGATGTATCAAGTCTTTTTTTATTAAACCGAACATAGTGAACACGGTTTAGAAGTTCACATTCCCCCCTCAAGATGGGGGGAGTATCATTCGAATGAGTCATTTACTTCATCCGAATGTCTCCTTCGTTAGCAGAATGTGAGAATCAATCAATTGAGTGATAAAATACCATTCGGATGTGTGAAAAGTATTCACTTTCTACATCTTACCTAGGGATTTCGGTTTAGAAATTTCATATATGTGGCATTAATTCGAATGTGCATATTGCTCAGTCGATTGAGGTCAAAGAGACTTTCTACACCGTATTGACATTATACTGTATAAAAAGTGAACTTGGTAAACCATTCATTTCCAAACAATGGGTTTCAAAATGAACGGTTTACATCGATTGGTTACAGTTGGGTATAGGACTAATCGATTCATTCGCTTGAAGATTTAAATCTGTGTTACCATAAATTTCACCCTATAACTCTTCAACTTCTACTGCTTTAAAACTTGATATCCTTTTGTTAATTAATTTCTGTACTCTACAGCTCTGACGATGTTGATGCTGAAGAGGGGAGGAAACATGAGACTGGATGGAAGCAATGGATGAACACTCTAGGGTTCATCGATGATTCGTTACTAGTGTTATGTTTCCTCTTCTTCTTCAGTGTCGTCATCGTTAATGGCTCAGTGCCCAGCCAAAGTTCATCAATTGCTTCCTTCCCATGTAGCTTGTTTATCATATTCTGTTTGCCCCTTCCCTCGAGGGTTTATCTGGGTTGTTTACCATATTCAACTGACCCCTAGGGTTCAACAATTTTGTCGAATACCACTTCTTTTGTATTTAATCTAGATTGTTAATGTTAGGAGGAAAAAGAGTAGGCCAGAGTTGATGGATGAAGTGCAGTCAACAAGGGCTGCCACTCCTGATCCTCTACCTTCAATCGAACAAATTGTTAGCAATGCTGTCTGAGAATCACTGGCCACCATTCTATCATCCAACCAACAGATGATGAAACAGCAAACTCTTAAGATGGATAGGCTAGTCAAGCTCATTGAGAAGGGTAATACAGCAACGATGGAGCTGCTGAGGACACTATTCGACAGAGCGCAGGCACTTGAAGCTTTCCTCCCGATATCTGAGCCCCAACCATCCCTTCAAAACCAGCCTGCACAACATATCTCTGAGCCCCAATTATCCCCTCCTATTGATCTTGTTTGTCATCCATTCACTCATGACATATCTCCTAAACTACCTTCTCCACCTATTTCTTCAGGTCATCCATCTCCCTCTGATAATTCCATTGGCTCCTCTCTAGTGCTAATGACCTTATCATTGACCAAGTTGTCACTGCTGTTGGTGAAGACAAGGAAGAGGGGAATTCAGAGGAGAAGAACTGATAAATGTTGTAGAGGACAATGGTGTAGAAAGTGTTAATTCTACACCGCACCTTCAAAGCACGGTGTCGAAAGTGAGACTCACACTGAGAGCAGTATTTGAATGAGACATGTGAGTCATTCGAATGCGTCAAGCAATGGCACCAGGTCATACCTTCTACATCGAAGCTAGAAGACAACAGTGTAGAAAGTATCAATTCTACACCGCACATTCGAAGCACAGTGTCGAAAGTGAGACTCACACTGGAAGCATCATTCAGATGAGATATGTGAGTCATTTGAATGCGTCCAGCTTGTTGTCTCTTTCAAAGGAAAATGATATAGTGCAAATAAAGATAGAAAAATCTTGCAATTTAACAGAGTTTACAATAGACATTTGAGTCCAGAGTTGGTTATGCGCACTTGTCCAACATGTACAGGGCTTTCAATAATTTACATAGTACTCGAAGCTTTATGTCTCCTCAGACTTCACCTCATCCTTTTCTACATCCGTAGTAGGGGATGAGCTTGGCCCAACTTCAAGTTGAGGTTGAAACAACAACTCTTCGAATGGTTTCAGCCTGGTAGATATGTCATCTATCTTCTGATCGAGAATCATTATTCCCTCAATAATGGATGTCATAGCAGCATCAATGAGCTTAATTATCGCATTTAGCTCTACCGTATTCCTGTGCATAATATTTAGGTAGGATTGTAGAAGGATTGCCGCTGATTCCTTTACAACTATCTTTACAAATTGCTCAATTCAAGGTGTGTTCAATGCTTCTTGGGCAGCCTTCTAAACAATTTCCTCGATTGAAGGTGTTTTCAATGCTTCTTGGACAGCATTCTGAACAAATTGATCGATTGAAAGAGTTGGTTCTGGAGTGTCCACTCTGGTGGATTGGACATCAATCCTCTTCCTCTTCACCTTCACTTCTCCTTCCCTACCTGCACTGGCCACTGTGAGATCCATTCTTGATAGCTAAGTTTAACCAATTTTGGTGACACTACACTTCTCATCTCCTACCTCCAGATACCAGATGCCGTTACTTTCGATGAACAATGACAATAGGTGTGGGAATGGGAGACAACTATGTACAATGGCAATATCCAGCCAATGATTAAGTTCGTTCATAATCATCACACCCAGATTCCTTGTATCCTTGGCAACTAAAGATGCAAATAGTCTATAATCCCGTCGGGAGAATTTGGTGAAATTACTCCCTTTTCTTACTATGCATCTGGTGTATATGTACCAGAGGATCCTCTTATCCTCAGACATAAAGGTTGGATTGAAATGTAACCGTTTGTGCTCACGCTCAGGCTTTAACACGGCCAACACCTCCTCTGCAAATCTTTCCACAAAAGCATATGAAGAGGGCTCCCCTATACCAAGCCAATGATTAATGCCGAGAGTTCAAATTGTTTCCCCTTAACCGTAGTATGTAGCTTGTCTGACCTCTGTGGCCTCTTGTCTACGGGTGCACCCTAATCAACCACTAACTCAAGAGTATTTAGATTGTAGTAGAATGTTCTCACTACATTAGGACTGTAAGAAAGTTGATTTCCAATCCAAGGTTCATAATGCTTTAGAAACTCGTACAAGTCCAACTTTAATTCTTTTTTAATATGTTCTAAATCAACGTAAATAGCAGGAGAAATTTTCCTTTTACCAAATGACTCATCATATCGTGCTTCGACATTCGGTTGTAGATAATTAACCATATACCCTTCTGGACTTGAAGAACTTGAAGATTATTCTGCCATTTTCGCCCAGACGTTCTTTTGCACAAATATAACATTCACTGTCTTCCCACTTAGTCATCTATTTGATCCTAATCCAATCAATCATTGCAATAATGGGTAGATACCTCAATTCATCAATCGAGGCATTAAAACTCTCACATAGATTGTTACCTACAATCCATGACAAACATCTGGTGCTAAAATAAGTTATGACCCAACATTTTAAAGGATATGAAATTGTTGCTTCTGCTGCTTCTCTACTTAGTGATCCCATGGCTTTCAAGTTATCCTTGAATTGTTCTTCGAAGTGCTTCATGCACATGAGAAGAACTTCTTCTTCAACTTATTTCGCCTCCATCTTTTACTCCAATTACCATATATGTGCCTAGCACATAGTTTATGCTCAACCTCAGGTAAGACATCTGACACTGCCACGTGCAAACCCTGTACATATATAACTGAGAATTTGCAATTATCATTTGAAAGGTCAATTATGAAATTCTTGAACTTCACAATAAAACAAACCTTCTGCATGTCATACATAATAGTAATAAGTTGCCCATTTTCCAAATCTAATAACCTCTGCAACCATTTAAGAAACCACCTCCAGTTGAGAGTGTTTTCCTTCTAAGTAATCCCCATAGCTATTGGAAAGAGGGAATCATCTGCATCAAGCCCGATCGTTGTTAGCAAAATGCCTCGAGCGTTTCCTTTAATGAAGGTTCCATCTACCCCAATTATGGGTCTGCAGCCTGCCTTCCACCCAATCTATGATTGACATGTTAAAAAAAAATCCTTTTATTACGTAAATTAATAGTTAAAAATGATCAACACAAAAAAGTTCATAATCCTCTTACATTTGAAGCATGGAAGCATAAATACAATCTACTGAACACCTTTTGCCATTTTCAAGTGCCTGTTTGCTAAACTCAATTGATACATCAGATCCAGGATTAGAGTTCTTGAGCTCATTGCAATACGCTTCCAAATTATTGTACTCATCAATATAGCCCCCTTCCAACTCTTCCATAATGAGCCTTTTTCCCCTCTTGCACTTGTATTTGCTCACATTCAGTTTCAAGTCAATCTCGACATCTTTCTTCATGTCTGCAACTTTATATTTCAGCCTCTCTTGAACCTTTCTCCTGAAATACGCAGCCAACCACTTCACTGTTGCCCTAGGGTTCTTAAAAACCCTACTGCAACCGTGCTCTAATAATAAAGTCTTCACTACTAGCCCAGATCTAACCCATCTTTAGAAGCATATAGGACAAATGGGCATCCCTTTTGACATTTGGCCTGACTCTCCATGGCTCACTTTTGACAAGCCTCAACTTCACTCCTCCTTGTATGGCATAGTCATCTATTGCACGAGCAAGGTCATTTTTATCTGCAAATGTCTCACCCATAATGAAAAAGGACCTCGACCCAACAGTATCTTCTTGGACCTTCACTAAGGCCTATTAATGTCATAAATGCCAAACGTATCATCTTCATGATCACATGATTAATGCCTTTATCACCAACATTTGCCTATACCAACTCACATGTGGGCCTTACATGATCATCTTCATCGTCACTATCATAATCACCCTCACTATCACTACTGTCACCCCATTACCACCCCCTACACTGTTCAGATCCTCAATACTGTCACTATATCCATCATTTTCTCCATTATCATCATCTACCGTACCGATTTTCACTTCTGCTTCCTTCTCACTAAACTCAATAGTGAAATTGCTTGAATAACCAACCTCAGCTCTTAAACTCTCTAAAAACCCAAAGTCCTCATCAGTAAACTCTTTTCCAAGTACAGCAGCACTATCCCCACCACACGCCATTAAAACTTAATCCTACGTTAATTACTATTACTCAATATAGAAAGGTCTTACAATACAATCACTGACAAACAAAGATCACAGTGGACAATGAAGTTTAGACAGATACCACAGACCAATCTCTCTGATGTTACTTTCATAGGCATAACTTTCCTCTCTTCACTGCATGTATGATAAGCACACCATTTAGCAATTGCTTGTGAGTTAAATGGATGATTGACACGTAGGAATAATGCCTCCTGTCATGTTTTAAACACCTTTATTACATCACACTTCTACATCATAGCTTATTTGTACGGTTAGGAAAGTTAATAAAGGATAGATCTCATTCGAATATAGATACATCTCATTTGAATAGGTTATGAACTTTCTAAACTGTATCTGATTCAATTTAGCTCAACAACGAATTCGTTACTTCGAATGTATAATAATTAGGACTCCTACAGTCGAATGTACGATACAACTCATTTGAATGAATTCAGCATCTCCACTTTCTACACCGTGAACTCATTCGATTGAGTCGCCAACTTCATTCCATCGAGGGACCAATGTGGGATAAAATCCATTCAAATAGATGCCGCGTTTCACTTTCTAAACCGCATTACAAATAAATAGTTTAGAAATCATTATTCGAATAAACACAAGAACTAATTCGATTGAGTCACTCTAACTTCATTCCGTCGAGGTACAAATTTGTCACCTTCATTCGAATGTGGGATAAAATCCATTTGAATAGATTAATCGCACAATTTCTAAACCATATTACAAATAAATGGTTTAGAAATCATTATTCGAATCAACACAAGAACTAATTTGATTGAGTCACTCTAACTTCATTCTGTCGAGGTACAAATTTGTCACCATCATTCGAATGTGGGATAAAACACATTCGAATAGATTAATCTCACGCTTTTTAAACCGTTATTTGAATGCAAGAATGTAAGTTTAAAGTGTTTACATTCCAATAAATAATATCCATTATTCAAATGTATGTTTAAAGCGTGAAATACGGTTTGAAACGTTAACTTTCTAAACCGCAGTTAATAACAATAGTTTAGAAGGTTCACATCGGCTTCGTTCATTCGAATGAGAATTTTCTCATTTGGCTAAGGTTAGATAGACTTTCTACATCGTATTGACAATATACGTTTTAAAAAGTGAAACAACGACTTAGGAATTGAACAGTTAATAACAACGATGTAGAAATAATTAATCGAATCAGGTCAAGAACTCATTCAACTGAGTCTCCCCATCATCATTCGAATGTAACATAAAACGCATTCGAATGGATGAAGCGTCCTCACTTTCAACACCATAATAGCGAATAACGGCGTAGACATAATTAATCGAATTAGGTCAAGAACTCATTCGACTGAGTATCCCCATTTTCATTTGAATGTAACGTAAAACTCATTCGAATGGATGAAGCGTCCTCACTTTCTATATCGTAATAATGAACAACTGTGTAAAAATAATTAGTTGAATTAGGTCAAAAACTCATTCGACTGAGCCTCCCCATTTTCATTCGAATGTAACATAAAACACATTCAAATGGATGAAGTGTCCTCACTTTTTACACCATAATAGCGAATAACGGTTTAGAAATTTCTATTCGAATTATCTCAAGAACGGACTCGATTCACTCCTAACTTCACATCTTCATTTCTACATCGTACTCATGCAAACAACGGTGTAGAAATAATTAGTTGAATCAGGTCAAGAACTCATTCGATTGAGTCTCCCTATTTCATTCAAATGTAACATAAAATGCATTCGAATGGATGAAGTGTCGTCACCTTCTACACCATAATAGCGAACAATGGTTTAGAAATTTTTATTTGAATCAGCTCAAGATCAGATTCGATTGTGTCACTGTAACTTTATATCTTCATTTCAACACCATACTCATGCAAAAAACGGTGTATAAATCATTATTCGAATCAGGTCAAGAACTCATTCGATTTAGTCTTTATAAAGTCATTACGTCGATTGAGGTCTATCACGCATTCGAATGAGTCATAGTTCTCATCGGAATGAGATTAGTATCGTCACTTTCTAAACTGTAACTGAAAACATCGGTTTGGAAACATAAATCTCTAAACCGTGTTATCTATATTCGGTTTAAAAGGTTTGGGCTTTGCCATCCGAATGAGACGTATCTCTCATTCGAATGAAATTCCTACTTGGGAAACTAACATGAAAATCAATTAATAGTTAAATGGCATGGAGGTTGATGTGGCAATGTATCCTTATTGGCAAACAACCTTCACAGCTTTTGTTGGCCCGGGTGAAAAGTTCTGCGTTTTAAAAACTTCTGTGGCCAATATGGTCCCGAGAAAACTTCCAGATACACAATGCTCCAACGCATGCACTTCCGTGGCAAAAATGCTATTTTACCCTTTTTAAAAATTTAAAACCCCTTCCCCTTCATTTTTTCTAATCCCACCCTGATTTTTCTGTTGGTAATATTTGCTCTCTACTATTTTGAAGAGGACTGTTCGACATTATGGAGCTGAAAAAAGAAGCTATGGAGGCAAATTGAAGAGTTGCCTAGGCAACAAATGGTTGTAAAGGTGATGTGTGGTTGTTCTTCAGTGACAAATCAGCTGCAAGCTGGTTGATGGCAACGTACGTGTCGGTGCCCTCTTCTTCTTCTCTCCCAAAATCTGAAAACCCTAACTGTAACATAACCCAAAGTGAAACCCAGAATACCCATATGATCTTAACCCATTTACTTTACTTTGGGGCCACTCATAGGAGCAAACTTGCGACTTTGAATTGGTTTGTATCCATCTATTTGGTTTTGACCTGTGAGTTTATCCATTTTAGCTCTCTTTTGGCTTGATCATTTGCCCATTTGACATCTTTTATTGCTCAACCCAGTATTGCTTCCTTCACGTTCTTCGCAATATTGTCTTCTCCCCATTTTATAGGGTAAGTTCCTTCATTGAACAAGCTGTGGTTCATTAATCATAGCCATATTTGGAGAGAACTAAATTCATTGTTTGATTTCTTTTTATAGGTTCTGTTGGTAGATTTTTTTATGGCTGACCAACTAACTAGTCAGGTGATCATACTATAAAACTTGCAAATTAATCATATACTAATTCTTTTGTTTCCTCTCATCATCTCTAACTTGTGAAGGACATTCTTGAGCAAATTTAGAGCTCGTTTCTAAGCATGGTTTCGTTGAAGTTAAAAAGTTGTGGAAAGTAATGGCCTTTTTTAACCAAGAATTGTCTTCATGAGTAATGGTCTTTGTTTATCTCCATGAGCTATTTTTTTTTTTTGGAATGTTGTTTCAAACGAGAATTGCCTTCCTCCACTGTTTGTTTTTTAATCAGGGTGCACATAGTAGATAAAGGGGCCATACGACTTTTTCACTGGTAGGTTTTAAATTTAAAACCTTCTTTCCATCTATTTTCACCTTTAATAAAGGTGGAGCTGTTCCAATTCTTTAGGACCAACTTTCTTTTCCTCTGTAACCCTAACCGTGTTCAAAAAAGAAGTGGCATTTTCATGAACAAAGATTTGAATATTTGTTTTTTAAAAACCTGGATTTTTGTAACCCTCAATAAAAACTGAGTCACATGGCATGTTTGCTTTCAATTCTAATCGAGTTAAATGTTTAATTCCTGGAACCCCAACCGTGTTTAAAAAAGGATGTGGCACCTTTATGTGCAAAGATTTGAATATATATTTTTTAAAAACCTGGATTTATGTAATCCTCAATAAAAACTGAGTCACAGGGCATGTTTCCTTTCAATTCTAATCGAGTTAAATGTTTAATTCCTGTAACCCTAACCGTGTTCAAAAAAGGACGTGGCACTTTTATGTGCAAATATTTGAAAATTTATCTTTTAAAAACCTCGATTTAGGTAATCAACAAGAAAAATTGAGTCACAGGACATATTTCCATTCAGTTCTAATCGAGTTAAATGTTTAATTCCTGTAACCCTAACCGTGTTCAAAAAAAGATGTGGCATTTTGATGTCCAAAGATTTGAATATTCGTTTTTTAAAAACCTGGATTTATGTAATCCTCAATAAAAACGGAGTCAGAGGGCATGTTTGCTTTCAATCCTAAACGAGTTAAATGTTTAATTCCTATAACCCTAACCATGTTCAAATAAGGATGTGGCACTTTTGTGTGCAAAGATTTGAATATTTATTTTTTAAAAACCTCGATTTATGTAATCCTCAACAAAAACTGTGTCACAGGGCATGTTTCATTTCAATTCTAATTGAGTTAAATGTTTAATTCCTGTAACCCTAACCGTGTTTAAAAAAGAAGTGGCATTTTCATGTCCAAAGATTTGAATATTTGTTTTTTAAAAACCTGGATTCATGTAATCCTCAATAAAAACTGAGTCACATGGCATGTTTCCATTCATTTCTAATCGAGTTAAATGTTTAATTCCTGTAACACTAACTGTGTTCAAAAAAAGATGTGGCATTTTGATGTCCAAAGATATGAATATTCATTTTTTAAAAACCTGGATTTATGTAATCCTCAATAAAAACTGAGTCACAGGGCATGTTTGCTTTCAATTCTAAACGAGTTAAATGTTTAATTCCTGTAACCCTAACCGTGTTCAAAAAAGGACGTGGCACTTTTATGTGCAAATATTTGAAAATTTATCTTTTAAAAACCTCGATTTAGGTAATCAACAAGAAAAATTGAGTCACAGGACATATTTCCATTCAGTTCTAATCGAGTTAAATGTTTAATTCCTGTAACCCTAAACGTGTTCAAAAAAAGATGTGGCATTTTGATGTCCAAAGATTTGAATATTCGTTTTTTAAAAACCTGGATTTATGTAATCCTCAATAAAAACGGAGTCACAGGGCTTGTTTGCTTTCAATTCAAAACGAGTTAAATGTTTAATTCCTGTAACCCTAACTGTGTTCAAAAAACGATGTGGCACTTTTGTGTTCAAAGATTTGAATATTTATTTTTTAAAAACCTCGATTTATGTAATCCTCAAGAAAAACTAAGTCACAGGGCATGTTTGCTTTCAATTCTAAACGAGTTAAATGTTTAATTCCTTTAACACTAACCATGTTCAAAAAAGGTGTGGCACTTTTATGTGCAAATATTTGAATATTTATCTTTTAAAAACCTCGATTTAGGTAATCCTCAAGAAAAACTGAGTCACAGGGCATGTTTCCATTCATTTCTAATCGAGTTAAATGTTTAATTCCTGTAACACTAATCATGTTGAAAAAAAGATGTGGCATTTGTATGTCCAAAGATTTGAATATTTGTTTTTTAAAAATCTGGATTTATGTAATCCTCAATAAAAACTGAGTCACAGGGCATGTTTCCATTCATTTCTAATCGAGTTAAATGTTTAATTCCTGTAACACTAACGGTGTTCAAAAAAAGATGTGGCATTTGTATATCCAAAGATTTGAATATTTGTTTTTTAAAAACCTTGATTTATGTAATCCTCAATCAAAACTGAGTCACAGGGCATGTTTGCTTTCAATTCTAAACGAGTTAAATGTTTAATTCCTTTAACACTAACCATGTTCAAAAAAGGTTGTGGCACTTTTATATGCAAATATTTGAATATTTATCTTTTAAAAACCTCGATTTAGGCAATCCTCAAGAAAAACTGAGTCACATGGCATGTTTCCATTCATTTCTAATCGAGTTAAATGTTTAATTCCTGTAACACTAATCATGTTGAAAAAAAGATGTGGCATTTGTATTCCAAAGATTTGAATATTTGTTTTTTAAAAACCTGAATTTATGTAATCCTCAATAAAAACTGAGTCACAGGGCATGTTTCCATTCATTTCTAATCGAGTTAAATGTTTAATTCCTGTAACACTAACGGTGTTCAAAAAAAGATGTGGCATTTGTATATCCAAAGATTTGAATATTTGTTTTTTAAAAACCTTGATTTATGTAATCCTCAATCAAAACTGAGTCACAGGGCATGTTTGCTTTCAATTCTAAACGAGTTAAATGTTTAATTCCTTTAACACTAACCATGTTCAAAAAAGGTTGTGGCACTTTTATATGCAAATATTTGAATATTTATCTTTTAAAAACCTCGATTTAGGCAATCCTCAAGAAAAACTGAGTCACATGGCATGTTTCCATTCATTTCTAATCGAGTTAAATGTTTAATTCCTGTAACACTAATCATGTTGAAAAAAAGATGTGGCATTTGTATTCCAAAGATTTGAATATTTGTTTTTTAAAAACCTGAATTTATGTAATCCTCAATAAAAACTGAGTCACAGGGCATGTTTCCATTCATTTCTAATCGAGTTAAATGTTTAATTCCTGTAACACTAACGGTGTTCAAAAAAAGATGTGGCATTTGTATATCCAAAGATTTGAATATTTGTTTTTTAAAAACCTGGATTTATGTAATCCTCAATAAAAACTGAGTCACAGGGCATGTTTGCTTTCAATTCTAAACGAGTTAAATGTTTAATTCCTGTAACCCTAACCGTGTTCAAAAAAAGATGTAGCTCCTCAATTTATGTAATCCTC
>JANTPZ010105205.1:0-21172 GCA_025593235.1 Vachellia pachyceras
ATGTTATTCCTTTAACGAGTTTGAATGACCGGGGAAACAAGACCCCAAACGTGGATCCCATTTGCTCCAAACCCCCAATAGATGCTACGAATCATCCTCAATATATCAAAATAGTGCATGTGTGCTTGTGACTACATATACATTAGTCGTTGTATTTATAAGGTTTACTTCAATACCGTCAAAAGGCTCTAGCTTGTGCATTAAAATGAACTTTTCCTATCATCTAATCATTTTTTGGGGGCAAGGCAAATACCCTACGTACAAAAGTCGGTTCTTAAATATTCATTATGCGTCCACCTCCGAAACTAGGCGACAAGAACGAAATTGACACAAACCCTTGCCGGGTAATCTTAAAGACAACAATATCAGTCCTTAAGTGAAACGATTGCTCAGGAATAATATAACTAATCATAAAAAAGCTTTTGCCCTTCTCGGCCTCAGAGCTTCGCAAATAATACCTGATATGTATCGCTTTCTAACCGGCGCTCCTATGTATGCAATAGAATCACTGATTTAATCGCAGACACAAATCCAGATGCTGATCGCCCTATATGTAAACAACATTGATGTTTCACCGTTTAACCAAAAGGACAGTTCCAACCATACCCACAAACCCACGACATCATGAAAATACAAGACTCAGATGACTGTTCACCACAAATTACATTAAACCCTCTTCTGTTTCTTAAACGACTGCAGAGAAGAGTTCAAAACCCAAAATCAGAACCAGCATCAACGGTTTAATCCAATCCCCAAAACACCAAAAATTGAAAAAGAAACTACTAAGCAGATGATAGCAGCAACCAAGTTTTCCTCTTGTGCTTTGATAATTCCGTACCTGAAGTTAATTCAAAACACGTCAAGAATTAATAAGATTCACGTCAACAAACCAATGACTGAATTGAGGAATGCTGATATGTAAATCATGGGTCTTACCATTGAAAGTACAGAGACAATATGCTTCAAGCACTAGTAATCATACTCTCGAGAACGAGACCTCTCAGTATCACGATTTCTCTCCCGGTCACGAGATTCAGACACTGTGTGTTCATTTTGGTAGTCATCCTCCAGCCTATCATGGTCAGGATATTGATCATAATGGTCACCATCTCCACGATCATAATGCCCTCGTCCTTGATGATGCTCATAACGGTCATACTCCTCAGCATCACGATCAGGGTCTGCATGCCTATGTCCATGCTCAGGTTGATTGTACCATCCACGATCATCCTCAGGTTCATAGTCTCTCTCCCTTTCACCATGACGGTCTCTCTCATGTTTGGAATCAACACGATCATAATCAGACTCCCTATCATGTGAGCGTCCGCGTTCAAGGTCCCCAACTTCATAGTCCCTATCCCTTTCACGATGGCGATCACGATCCCTCTCCCTATCACGTCCTCGCTCCCGATCACGACCACGGTCACGACCACGGTCTCTTTCCCTTTCCCTGTCTCTAGTCCTATCCCGATCTCTATGATGTCTATCCTCCCTATGATCCCGAGTGCGGTTCCTATCGTGAGAGCGTTCACGTGATCGTTCCCGCTCTCTATCTTTGTCCCTACCTCTTTCATGAGATTTTTCTCTTTCCCTAAAATCATCTCAGCTACCATCAGTCAAAGTCTCATGCTCATGAGCAATATGATGAAAATTTTACAAATAATTATTCGAAGTCCATGATGTTAAAACCACCGCTCCAGAGAGCTTTAAATTTAAATGCTCCTTGCAGTTTTCTTTACCTTTTCTTTTGTCAAAAAAAAAACGTGAAAGCAGACAATAGCTGAGAGCACAAGAAACCAATTACAGCTTGATATATCTGATATGAGAACTTACCGATCAACCTGCAGTTCCTCCCGCACTTTTGGTTCTTCAGAACGAGAGGGTGGTCCTGATTGCATTTGTTCCCTGGGAAATAAAGGCACTTAAAAATGCACTTAAAAGACAAAAACAAAGCACCCAGTATGCTCTTTATCTGACATTCAACAAGTTAA
This sequence comes from Vachellia pachyceras, assembly GCA_025593235.1. Taxonomy (NCBI): domain Eukaryota; kingdom Viridiplantae; phylum Streptophyta; class Magnoliopsida; order Fabales; family Fabaceae; genus Vachellia; species Vachellia pachyceras. The sequence goes on from JANTPZ010105205.1 coordinate 1,992, forward strand.
TCAGGCGTGTTACCTAATGATGCAGAACACAAAGCGTAGAAATTTATTTAATTATCAAATAAGATTCCAGAACCTCATACAATACCATAGAATAAAATGACAATACAATTATTTTTTCACTTATTATTCATTCAATTCGTTAGATAAGTTCAACAAGGGAGTAACCTGACGGAGACCTAAACAAAAATTTGCTATCAATCCACTTACCTTCCAGAATACCGCTGATTAACTTCCTCCCCCCCTACTCTGGTAGTACCAAGCCCGCCACCTAATCGGCGAGGCCTCCAATTAGGAACAGTCCTTCCACGTTCAACATCCACAAGCACCCTTCTACCCTCAATTTTCCTACCATCAGCTTGTTTATAAGCAGCTGCATATGAACAAGAGTGAGCTTGAAAGGATACGTAAAATGATGAAAGAGAAATTAATTTGCCACCATATAGACCTTTCATGTCCCTTGTATGCAGGTACTCAATGAATGCATAACCCTTGGGCTTATTTGAGTTTTTGTCTGTAACCAATCGAACCTGTATAATGAAAAAAGAAAATGAAAACAATCAGAAGAGAAAATTCAGGTCACAAGGGGGAATAGAAGATACTTTCTCACTTCAGAATTAACTAAAACACTTTCAAAAGAAAGAGACTAATAGTATAATCCTAAATGGCACGGCAGACAGGCACTATGCCTAATTAGCCGTGCTCACCTTTAAATCACACAGGTCCCATCGCGAGATGCATCACCACCAGCACTAGTTGCAGAAAAACTGATGTATATGGGGCCAATTAACCACTTGTTGACTAGACTCCCCTTACCAGGGATGTTTGTTTTTTAAAATGAATATAAGGAAAAAGAACTATGAATAATATAAAATATACCATGACATCCTCTCAACTGCCGAATTGTTTTTGATGCCTTTAGAGCCAAAGACAAGATTTAGCAACATCAAAAGCATGCTAACTAAGAATTTAAACAACAGAGGAGGAGATGGCAATACTCCCAACATATTTTACCCAGTGCAGGAAAAGAACAGAAGTTGTCAGTCTCCTTTTCTTGCTCGAAAAAAAGGCCAAAAGGCACAATTTTGCATCACTGCTCTGTCCAACTAAAATATTCAGCTATGCCACGCAGGAAGAAGCACTTGAAACTGAGTGGGTTTGGTGGAAATTTAAGAATCATTTACCATTTGTTGAAAAAGATGATCTCCCCCTTACCAGGGATGCTTGCTGAGAAGCTAACTTAATGCTAAAATAATCCCTAAACTTACCCTAGCCCCAAGAAGACCTTCTTATCAATAGCTAATAATCCATAAATTATGTGGAAGTTAAAGAAAGAAGTTCTACATTATAAGTAACTGATTAATCAACACTGAAGTGGAAACTCCGAAACTATACATTATATCAAGTTAGCAAACAGGTTACTACTAAGCCTTGAGAACCACTCTAGTGGCAGGAAGATTACACTAAAGCATTTTTCTTTCAACAACCTGAACAAGGCACTTCATCATGATGACTAAAAAAAAAAAAAAAAAAGTTCTCCAACCAGAAAAGGTTAATTTTATTTATAATAAGAATTACAAAAACACAAGTATGTTTAGGAATCGTTGGGAAAGTGATTTTACGTAAACCGAGGTAAGTATATGAGAGGAGTTTTGTCTCGCTTGTGTGAAACGTGGTTTTAACGAAGCACAAAAACTGTTGATGGGCATAACACACGTCTAGGGTTCATAACTTCTAATGATGCCAAGAAGTAAATAACAATCACAATGCCTATCATGTAGGAAACTCTTACCGAACTCCTTTGGCAATACTCAAAAATACCTACCCGTTTGATTGGACCATATGACTCAAACTCCCTTTTGATTCTGCTCTCAGTGGTCTCATAACTCTGGGAAGAGTTAGTAACAATCAGATATGACAATTGACAATGAATGCAGTAAAAAGGAGTGCTGCATCAAGAACATATTGATTGGTATACTTACAAGTCTGGCCACGAACAAGGTCTTGTAGGGATCTCCCGAAATATTTGGGTCATTATGAGGATCATCTGCAAAAAAAGCAGATATAAGAAAAAACAGGCAAGGAACATAAAGCCACAAAAACTATAATTTCGTATCAATGTAGGATTCATCACATTTTTCTAGCTCTTCAGCAGCCTTTGATGCTCCCTTCTCTAATCTTAGCTTGTGTATCCTAGCCCTTCTTTGCATCTGTATTGATTAACAACAAATTTACACGATCAGAAATATGTTGCATCATCCCTCTTGAGAGAAAGGATGTCAGAAGCAGCATCCAAACACAACACTGAAGTGATATTTAACACAAGTATTTAATCTCAGAAGAGGCAAACACTACAGGAGTTTCAGCTTCTTGGACAGGAGGAGAATATTCGGGATCTCCAGGTTCTGCGAACTTACTCACAAATTGTGCCATCCCTGGGGTTATAAAGAAGGCAAGCATATCAATAATAATTAATTAAAGCCCAAAACTGACTCCGAACAGAGGAGAAACAAATACAAAATGATTAAATACCAGTTAATGGCGGGCATTTCCTTTTGTCTGGAGGTGGTTTATACTCTAACGGAGGCCTAGGCTCAAAAAGCTTCAAAAGGTTAGCTGTGAGGCCAGTTGGATGACTTTGTCCAATCTGTGAGGCAATCGAATAATACACAGGAACACATCAGTCTATCAGTATACGTATTCAAAACCTATCTGCATGATAAAGGAAGCTACTGGTTTTTTAAACGAGCGAAGCGTGTTCGTTTACAAATAATCAACTAAAAGAAGTAAAAATTAACATTAAGCGCTGCACAAGTCAATCCCGTCAGTATCCAAGAGTAAACAGGAAGAACCCTTTACCCTCACAAACAAACCCACTAACTTACTGAACATGACCATAAAAAATTTCGAATCCTGAAGAAATTGCAGTAGATTAACATATCAGAACATTTGAGATGTTTAAGATCAATTATTGTGAGGAAACAGTAGCGATAAACCCTAGCATTGGCGATGGATTATTTCTTTTTCCAGAAAAGGAACGGCGAGCGTCTCAAAATAAACATGAGAATGATGATAACAGACCAGCTTAAGCTGGAGGACGTTGGCACGGTTCTGAGCTTTGGTACGAGCCTGCACGGCGGCGTTTTGGTTGCGCATGAAGGCATCATTGTAGTCTCCCATGGCGAATCGATCGCAGCAGAAGTTACGCTCAGATAACGAGATAATCGCAATACGTGAGGAGCGAATTTGCGTATAGGAGCTTCAAGATGAGATCCGATTTGAGGCCGTCAGGCGCAGATATAAGGCAGTAGAAGGCTAGAAGCCTTGACGCGGCAGCTTAGAAACTCTAACCCCACCGGGACGAAGTATTTATCCCTGGTATAACTTTTTTTCCCCCCTATTTTTTTCAAGTTGCAAAGGATAAAACTCAATTCATATATTATCAAATAGCCATTATATTATATTTCCCCTCCTAAAGGTTTGGTACATTGAAATTAATTTTAGTGGAAATGCAAATGGTGATAGATATGGAGATGAAGATGGAAATGAATATAAATATATAAAAAAAAAGATCAAAAAATCAATTCCATAAATTACATCATGAAATCATTTCTATCCATTTTAAATTATATTTTTATTTCCAATTTCACCTCCCAAATCCATCATCCCAAACATGCCCTTAATTATTGATATTTTGCTATAGGTGATTGAGTTAAACATGTAGATGCGTCACATGTGTGTCTTGTTAACCATGAATGAATTTAGCTAATAGATACATAAACCATATCATTCATATTTTTAACTAGAATGTTGTTCATATTAGTTATACCAGATGTGATCTATTATGCTAACTCGAGTTCTTAGTATAAGAGCTAATTTATTTTTGTTGAAGAGGTTAATAAAGTTAAATAATCCAATTGGATGTTTCAGGGAACAAATTTTTTAGCAAAATATAATAGTCAATACATGGTATAAATACAATATGAATTATTTATATAAATATCGATAAAATGTTTTTTGAGATTAACGTGCAACTCCCAATATATTACAAAATGATCATATATTTTAGATATGTAGATATGAGTCCGTTTGGTAAAGCGGTTGAGAAGTACTTTTACATAAACAGAGGTAAAATATGGATGAGATTATCTTTACAGAAAAACACTGTTGAACGTGCTTTTAAGGATGGTAAACCTGTTGCCAAACGATGCAATAGTTAATCATAAGGATGCACATATTATTAGAAATTTAGAATTAGAATTGTCAATACGCCTTGACCGTCCTATTTTAGGTCTCAAAAAAATAAATTCTTAAATTTAAAAAAGGGATATAATAAAATCTGACCCACTTAACCTTAGTTGAAAAGGGTTGATTTTTTTAAACATATTTTCCTTAAAAATGAGATGCTGTTAAAAGAAAATGCAAAAGACCTTATTTTATGATTTAAACCATGACTGGGAAAATTATAAGAGTCTCTATGCATGTCATTAAATTACTACGATGTCATTGGCAAGTAAATTGTATTCTACATATAACAGCAGGCACATAGATACACCATATATCAAAGTGAATCAAATTCAGGCTATTGAATAACACGAATCAACAGTGTAAAGTTTAAAAATCTGACAAAGCTCCCTGTACAGGTTTAAAATTTGGCAACAGTTATGAGAGGGTATACCCGTTTATATTAATGACCAATTATAAACTTATTTACTACTAATTAATTAAAATTACGAGTGGGTATAGGTATACCTGCAGCGATCAAATCCTCCGATGATGCATCTCCTTCCAAAGCCAATAGAATCTGCACACGTCATCACCGTGATGTAATTTAAGGCAAATTATAACTAGTTAGTGGGTCTATTTAAGAACACGATAGATAAACACTTTTATGTGTTGAACGTGTATTTAGACTCTCCAAAAACTCAATCAAACGGGATCAGTGTGATGCAATGATGCTATTAAGGCTGGAATACACACACACACATACCTGTCTCATAGTTGGACGTTTTTTGGGAGAATGGCGAATGCTGGCGGTAGCGCAAGCAGCCATGCGAACCACTTGTTGATTATCATACCTTCTTTCCAGAAATGCGTCCACCAGCTCCCCAAAGTCTCCACATTCTAACCCTCGATTCAGCAATGGTCGAGCCTGTTCATAGTATGCAATGCAGTACATGTTAATGTGGTCTTGTTAACTAACTACTTCTGATGCGCAAGTTCAGTGAGTGGTTGAGAATATAATTAACTAACTATAGGAGTAATTAAAAGATCACATTTACAACCCTGCCTAATGAAAAATGAGAGTGATTAGGGTAGGTACTAAACCAATCCACCAAGGTATCATCCAAGGCATGTGGAAGATTCATGGGTCGCTTGCCGATCAGAATTTCTAGCAGCACTACCCCAAATGAGAAACGTCATATTTCTCTGTTAGTGTTCGGCTTGATGCATATTCTGGAGCTAAGTATCTCTTCAAAGTCAATAATAAAACTAAAATTTAAATTTCTTTAAATAGTCTATGAATTATGAACTGCAGATGAATAAGGGGATCTTGCTAAGAAAAGTAAAAAAGACGACCAAATCATAATGGAGGTAATCGAACGAATAACATCAGCAAAAATAATTAATTACCCCAATGCTCCCATGACACGAGTTGAAACGTGAGTTTTATTACCTGATATCACCTTAGACAAACCAAAATCAGCCACCTACAAATTAAGATGCAATTTTTAGTTGGTACAAGAAAAAAAAATCAGACTTGGAAACAGCATAAATGGTACGGTATTAATTCATTGTTAACTTTATAAACAAGCATGTTCCTATGTACCTTGGCTTCAAAGCTTTCGTCAATCAGAATATTGGCGGCCTTGATATTGCGATGTACTATTCGAGGATCACCTGATAGTTTGTTAAAAAAAGACAATAAAAGCAAGAAGCAAACATGAATGTGACCCCAAAGAAAGGAAGGATCACAATTTAGGAGATGTTTTTTACAATCTTCATGAAGGTAGGTAAGGCCTTTCGCAAGTCCTATTGTAATTTGCATCCTGCGAGACCAACTCATGGGAGGCACACCTTTTCCTGCCACACACCAACGTTAAACATACATATCCTTCTTCTTGGATCAGTAAAAAGGGAACAGTAATGGCAGAGATAAGCTGTCAAGTTGCCATGAAGATGATGTTCTAAATTGGAATTAGGAACAAATTCATAAATGAGCATTCTTTTTCCATGAGAAACGCAAAATGTCGGTGATGAACACGAGCGAGGGCTTCTCACTCAGATTTAAAGGCATCAAGTCCTAGTGGCCCCCCTTCTTTGAGGGTTTTAACTGCAATAGTCTTCCCACTGGGAAAAACACCTTTGTGCACGTAAACAAGCCCTCCTTCTCCGATCAAATTCTCTCTCGCAAATCCATTTGTTGCTAATTCCAACTCATTGTATGCGAATGTTCCCGTGCTCATCTCTTTCACCACTTTCAATCCTCGTTCTGCGCCTAATTGACTTTGCCTCTTAGATTCCTGTGCGACCATTTTGTGCCTATACATACATTAATCTTCTGTAACATTCTCGCTTCCAGATTAGATTTATTTATGTCATGCTTGTTAAGTTTTAAAGAGATGCCCAAAAAACTCAAGAAGATGAATTATGTTTAGACCTTGTGCAAGAGGAGGAGGATGATCTTCGTAATTACGAGCATTCTTTCTTTTCTTCCTCATAGCGTAAATTGCATAATAGGCGATAGCGATGATAACAAGTGCTCCTATGCCAAATACTGGTCCGACGGCTTTTGACATTATTATGATTTCTTATGGTTTCCAGCTAAGAGGTTATGACCAGAAAAACATCAATGTCAGAAACTTCTTGATTGAATCTCTTACGGATTGAGAGATCCTTAAAATACGTCAGCACCAAATCAATAATATGCTTTATGTTGATTTACATTGTGGGATAGTTCGACTTGTTTGATCAAGGTGGAGAGAGGTGTTCTAAACTAAATTAATTATGAAAGTGAATAGGTGTTGCATCACCTACGTTTGCTTAGCTAAATTTAAATTTAGATTTTTTACCATTTTCTTGACTCGTCCTCAATGCCCTGCCATTAATTTTTAAAAGATAGATCTTTTAAAAACTTTCATTTCTAAAAAATTACTTAATTGTTCATTTAAATAATATTACTACCCAGGCTTTCACCTTCATAGAGTCTGATTATAATATCAATATTAAGGTAACAATATCTATGTTCTGATTGGTCGATCAAATAGTCCACTCTAAAGAGGGAAAAAACTTAAAAACTAATTTATGGGACAAAAGACAGAAACCTTCCTCCTCCATAAATACTACCCATGTCCAAAGATTCAGCTGTGTTCTCTATGGAATCACAGACCACCAGATTCAGGCCGACAAGAACTACGAATTTGTCTACACTCAAACGAGGTTGAGTCACGGAAACACTCCTATTCCTTTTCATCATCTCGTTCTTCCTTTGCCAACTTTCCAACTGGGAATGGAATTGCATCCTTCAGACTCAGTTAATTAAATGTATACCAAATTTATGAGTTCTCTTCAATTAACACATAAAGCGATAAAAGAAACATTATCTCTGATCGTTGCTTTATCTTTTTAGTTTGAGATGCAAGATCAATGGGAAAAGGATACCTAATACAGAATAAATAATGAGTTTGTATATATGATTTAGAATATAACATAGGCCACAATAATCGCAACTCTTGCATACAATAGATTTCAAAAGGAGTGATAATAGGAGGGGAGACTATACCGATAGATTGAGATATCCCCTCAACAAAAAGAGAGAAGAGAAGAAAAATGGAAACAACATAAAACTTAATCAGTTTGATCATGTTTCAACTAAAAAGGAATCTACGATCCCAAGCTTCATACTAGGAATGAGTTTTATTTCAGGCCCATGGGAACTTGAATATGGAAGAAAGGCGGTAGACTCTCCCTAATGAGTTAATTGTTTGGGGCCTTGAGCAAGTGTCATAGGTCCCTCAACGTTTGTACTCTAGTTTGAAACGTTTTGCTTCATGGTGCTCTAAGTCGTCGAAAGTAGGAGTTTACTTGGAACAACGTTTCCAAAAGTCAAACGTACGTTTAACGGGATTTTTCAGTAAAATGAGATAAACTCCTTCACATATTTATTTCAACTTGCGTAAAAGTACTTATCTACCGTGTTCCTAAACGGGCCTATAATCTTTTTTGGGGACCGGTTTTAATGTTTACCGTATCATAACATCCACCATCATGGTAAGATCTGCACCGTCTAAACACAATTTCAAAGAGATGGAATTAAAATTTTGAACTATAAATTTTAAATAAAAAAACCATTTTAAGGAAAGTATAGTTATGAGATCATTTTCATTTAAGAAAATGAAAGTAAAAAATTTAAACAAAATCCTTCAGATTAAATCTGGACGATAGATTGTGACAATGGAACTTTGACATTCATCAATTCCGGAACTTGTTCCGAATCCTTTACAAGCGATTCGACTCTCTGCATAGGCGGTATTCCTAGGTTAACATATAACAAAACAATAAGGCAATTACGTGAGTATAAAGTTTGAAAATGGGTATGGAATAATATAGAAAGTGACAGTGAATTTTTTTATTGGTACAGAAAGTGACAATGAATTTTTTTTATTGGTACAGAAAGTGACAATAAATTGAGGAAGGGATCGAATCCTACCTTGATTGGGCTCAGTGAAGAAAGCGATAGAGATTAATTGATTCTACTCAGAAGTCATGTTTTTCTTATAACTATAATAGTGGATTGGTTTTAACTATCTTATGAATAGCGAAGTTATTGTACCATACTCGTTCATAAATGAAATATGAATGTCGCTTAAAAATGAGTTTTTTTTTTTTGCAACAAATGGCGCTCAAATTAAATTCGGTGCAAGGCGAATATCATAATCATAAAATAAATTACATGTTTCGTGTTGAGTTTTTAATCTAACTGGATTGTATAACTATTTTATGATTCATTGAAAGTTATAGATTGATTAGCATGGCCAATCACTCAATCCCATATGATGCACAGGGTAGACAAAAATTTGAGAAATAAATGCTAAGCAAGAGTTGTTTCATTTCAAGGCGCACATGCATTGGAATAGAAATCAAATTTTCGTCAAAAATCCATGGAATTCATCCGCAAAAATTTAATAAATATATGTAGGAAATTTTTCTTCAAAACGTTTTGCACGAATGAGTTTTAAAAGGTACAAAAATATATACTCGTTCTAAAACAATGCTGTTAAATTATTTATGAAGTTAGAGAGAGAAAATAAATCCCATAAAGATTTTATTTCAATCTAGCCGACGACGTTAGTTAAATATTAAGTTGGACTTTTAATCTTTGGTGTTGACTAAAAACACCCATCCGTACACATTTAAACATTTATATTTGAAATTTTTTATCAGTATTTTTGTTCTCCAAAATTGTTTACTTTAGCGTATAAATTTAAGTAAACTTTTCTCGCATGCGTGGAAGCTATGCACAAAAAAAGTTTTATATTAATTTTAAAAAATTAAAATATAAAGCTTATAAATAACTTTTTTTCCCAGCAAAAAATCCCACCAATCCGGGAAACCACAATGAACAAATGTGTGCAGGAGGGCTGGACGACTCCCAGAGGATGGACTATGGAGCCTACTGTGGACCCCATCCCATGAAAATTTAATATTAAATGGAATCGAAAAATGCTGGTGGTCGGGCACTGCAGCTGAGTGGAATATTCCGTTCCGGCGGTCGTAGCTAAAAGCAGTTGGGAGGGAGCTTGACGCGTCGTTGTCAAGCCGCTCAGAAAGGAGCAACGGGGACTCGGCTCAGAGTCAAAACGGTCCCTCCGCATACAATGCCATTTCAAATAATACCAATCCCCAATTAATGGTTGAAAAGTGAATGCCAATCCAGCGCACATGGTCACCGTCCATCCCCACCCACGTGGCAAAAGGCAGACTTACCTGAATTATACATTCGCGTCCCTCATTAGAAAACTCTTGTTTGGGATTAAAAACATTATTAAAAATCCATCAACGGAGGGGGGTTTGGAAAAAGAGACGTCATACCTATTCGGAGGGCCCACCCGTCACGTGACTCGGCAGTTCACCAAGCTCCATGGATGAACACGCTTGAACTTGATAACTCATGGGCTAGTTGCATTAATTTACGAGGCCACGCCACGTCATTACTTTGATTGATCGAGTCATTTCAGAAAAACCATATACAACTGTTTTACACGCTTCAATTCTTCTTCAGAAGGGGGGGGGGGTTTTTGAATAAAAACAAGCCCTCCAAGCCCAAATAAGGGTAGAAAAAACAAAACAAAAAATGGCATGGAAGGGCCTTCCCCAACCCCATTTTCGCGGTTTTCCTTCCCCACAAATCAAGATCCCCCCATATACAACAGCATCTGCATCGAGAAAATGGCTGCAAAACCCATCTGTCATTTGAAAACGAGAAACGGCTATATGTGAAAGGCCAGCAGCGGGGAAAAACGCCAACGACTTTTTGAACTAAACATATGCCACCCAACATACAATTCCTTTCCCTAATATATCTTACGTCCAGGAGTTCTAAATTCCTAAAGACTAACCATCGTTCTATCCAAAGCCAAGTTTTCCCTGCTTCCAATACTTGGAAGACATCAAAACAACATGAACATTCCGTCACATCACTGATGCTTCTTTGATGACTTACTGAATGCTACCACATCATCATCATCATTGTTCTCGCCATCCTCATCCTCATCTCCGCCATCATCCCTCTTCCTCTTCAGGTTTGAAGATGCTGGAGGCAACACTTGAACATCGTCATCGTCATCGTCATCATCAACTTCTTCCTCGTCTTCACCATCGTCGTCATCCACTTCCTCATTCTCAACATCATTTCCCCCATCCATCTCACCACTCCCGTCATTTACTGCCTCAGACTGTCCCACTGGCTGAACAAGATATCCTGCACCGCAATCTTCTTCCTGAAATTCAGAAAATTCACTACTCGTTAATAAACAAAATATTATACACATCCACTACAAATATATTTGATAACAAAAAGCAAAAAAAAAAAAACAATAAAAGGAGAAAATGGGAACATGAAGCGAGAACCTACGGTTGCATCAATTTCCTACAAGTCAGAAATAACTGAAAAATTCCATAAATTCTAATTTAACATTATTTTAATCATTCCATTAATTATAGATAACAATTAAAAGAACGCATCACAGAATTACAATAACCAGTAATGATTTTCTAGTAAAATCAGTAAAACTTTCAGAAAACAAAAAAAAAAACCTTGAAGGACCCTTTCCAATATACCATATCCATGAGCTCAGAAAATAAAACAGAAAAGACATTTCCAATCACCATTTTTACACCATACCTACCAATTTAACAACAGAATTCATTTACCAAGTTTCATGACATGCACCTTAAGTTACAATATTATAACACATGAAAACAAGTCACCAGTCACTGGCCTATATCTGACCATAATAAAAGCATTAACAAGAGTAAACTTTCCGTCTTTGCCAAGCCTTTTATTCCGCCCTATTCCTAAAGACTAGTAGACAAAATCAGTTGCGAGACAACATATCCTGGATATTATTTGACTAAGTATGCTTAAAAAAACGCATGCAAGCCAAAAAAACCCACCCAGCCAAGGACTACTAAAAAAACTACTAAATTTACAATAGCACCATCAAAGGTTAGGTCATTTCTCCTATTTTCCAAAGTAGACGCTACCTTGTGGATTATCTCACTAATAGAATGGTCCAGGTCACCCCCAAGAAACCACAAAATACAGCCCTAAAAAAATTAAGAAAATGCAACGAAAGAATAAAATACATAATTTAGAAGGTTAAAGCACTCTGAATAAGGCATCCTTCAGCTAGTGAGTGACAGGTAAGCCACCGGCTGAAGCAACCTGTGAAGCAATGCATCATTGAAAAACGTTTACCAAAAATTAAACAACAGAAAACACAAATTTACAAAACGAAACCTAAATATAGTAAGCGGCGAGCACTCGAGACAATTTTATCGCAACAGTAAAAAATAAAACTCTCATCTTCAACAATCAGGCATGCAATCAATCAAACCAACACAGAAAATTAGCAGAGACAGATACCAAGAGGCAAACAATCATTCAAGCACATGTAAATAATAAATAAATGAAAAGCATGCACAATAAGAAAGCAAAAGGGCTATTTTACTTCATCATCGTCTTCAAACTCCCCATCATCTTCAACTCCCACCTCATCTTCACCAGTCTCTCCATTGTCATCTTCATCTCCAACATCCTCCCCTTGTTCATGCCCATCAATCTCCCCTTCTGCGCTAGGCAAGCGGCCAGTACTCTCAGGCGCTGCAAAATCCCCGTCATCATTATCCACTTCCTCCTCTTCCTCATCTTCATCGTCCTCATCATCCTCATCATATTCAACTCCATCCTCATCGTCATCACTGTCTTCAATTTCATGAACCTCAACCACATCATCATCATCCCCCTCCTCATCGATTTCCTCCCCTGAATCATTCCCTTCTTCCTCATCACCATCCTCGTCATCCTCTTCAACATCAACACCCACCACCGGTTCAACCCGAAATCCATTAGCTTGATGGCTTGAGCCATTCGTCCTTCTCGAGGATTCAGTCTCCTCCTCATCAGCGTCACTCTCTTCATCCTCCTCAGCATCCACAACTCCACCAACCCCCTCGCTATGTCCGTTGTTCATTCCAAATGGACGATCCTCCCCATCAATTTCTCCACTACCGGGATCGTCCTCATCTTCATCCTCCTCCTCTTCCTCATCATCAGACTCGGGTCTCTCGTTCTCTTCTGCATCCATCTTATCCAAGTACTTAAGCGATTTAATCAACCCAAAAACCCTAGATCGATAATCCTTGACCCGCGTGACAGGGCACTCATACAGATCCAGTGAAACAAGCTTCAGCTGGGCAAGTGGCGCAAGATCTTCAATATATTGAATCCGATTATTCGAAAGATCTAGATCTCGCAGTGAATCAAGCCCTGCTTGAACAAGAAATTCGAGGCCTCCGGCAATTCGGTTGTCGGAAAGGATCAACTTCTGGAGATTCTGAAGCCTGGGAAACTGCTCAAGCGACGACACGCCTATGTTGGCAATAGAAAGGTGCTGAAGGTTCTGAAATCTCTCTAGCAGGCTCGGAGGAGGCAACCGACCTTGTACGCACTTAACTGCACCGTCAAGGGTTAGGGTTCGAGCAGAGGCGTGGTCCGCCTCGCCCTCTAAAGCTGTCTCCACAGCCCTCTCCCAGATCTCATCCATCAAATAAGAAATCCTATATCTCATACAAAGCGACAACCACGAACATAAACACTTAAATATGGAGCCTCTATACAAATCAACTAAGTAACTCCATTAATCTTAAGAATCACAGAAGTCTGAACTGCAGCCACGAAATTTAGATAAACCAACGAATTTCCACAGAGCAAAAATCTAACCCAAAGCGGCGGTTCAACAGAAGTCAGAAAAACGAAACCCTATTTTTTGCAGAAGGTACGGTCTCCAGATGCAAATTCAAATAGTCGGAAAACAGTAATTCGCACAGCCAGACCCTCTCTCTCTCTCTCTCGAATTTCTCTCTCTGTCTTCTATTGGCAAAGGGGACGAGTCGGGATAAACCTCTGGGGCAACGGACTCGCGGTCCGGGTCTAGGGTTCTTGGGGACAGAGGCTAGAGCGTGTCGTTCTAGGCGTTAGTGTGTGATTGAGGACCTGTAAGAGCCGTTGGATTTTCCATCCCACGGATCGGTGACGTGGAATAAAATGTATGGCCGCGATTCAATGTTTGTGTGTTTGTTTTCGAGAAGGGTGTAGGCTGTGTAAAAGCGCGGATCGGGGTCGGCTTTAAATCGTCATCGATGATATCAATATCGGTAAAGGTACATATATGCCTCAGCGTCTTACTAAATTTACGAGATTGCCATGCTCGTCGAATCTAACTGGACCGTTCCGTGAACCGTGAAAGAGGGTTTCGGGCAAGAAACCGTGACCGTTTCCCTTTTCGGATCCCAGAATCAAATTTTAATGCTTTTCGTATCAGTAACCAGAATACATATTTATTTTAATTTGATTCAAAATAAATTCATTAATACCAAAAGAAATTTAACACGATGCTTAATTTCCTGTGAGAAAAATTCATTCGGAAAAACATAGAATTTAAGAACCTCAATATAGATGCATTTTACCATATTTTTATTAATATTTCAATCTTAACTAGAATATGAATAAGATTATAATCCCTTGATGACCAAAAAATGCAATTCTTTAGTTGAAATGTATCAATTATCCCAAATAACAAAATTTGATAAATCTAATAGTAATCAATAATTTGTTTTAAACTAAAATATACCTTCAAGTGTAATCTAGCGTTCTATCAATCAAAACTAAATGTGTTTCTTCCCGTTAAATGTAGTCTAAAAAAAATTAACTGGAATAGCCAATTTATCTCGATAATGAATAAACAAAGTAGGGAAATTTACTGTTCAGTTGTTCTAAATTTTAAAATATTTATTAAATAGTCCCATTAGTATTATCAATGCAGCGCATGGTGTTGTCAAGTGTCATGGAACCATTTGATAAATATTTTAAAACTTGGGACCATTTAATAAATATGTTTACTATGTGGGACTCAACAGTAAATTTTCCATAAAAGTAATAACACTTTTTCACAACTTTCAAGCAACTCCGTGCATATTGTTATTCTGTACTGATGAATGAAAATCGATATTGAGAAAAAGTACCCCTTACCAGCCATGCACCACATGTTCACGTGCAGCATGATAATTGAATAAATGATTCCCTATGCAAAATGAGATTCAACTGCATGCATTTCCGCCAAACTGGCGAAGTCAATGCTCTGCACCGACAACGTGGCTTTCCTACAACTTTTACATTAATACAGATACAGATATAGACGATGTTGATTTTAATCAAACAGGTCATGTGTAGGGTACTAGGGTTTATACAACATACTGTACACCGGAATAACAAAAGTCATTCCTCTCCTCTGCATTCTCTGTTCCCAAAAGAACCCGTATTCCCCCGTCCACATACCAGTTCCTTTGGGCGTAGAATGACCAGGCATTTGCAATGATCATGCATTTGGAGGCACTGATGAAGGCGGAGCCGAAAAGGGCTTCATAACAGGGCTAGCAGACGACGCAGGAGGACTGCTAAGATGGTTGTGTTTTTGAAAAGGATTAATATTAATACCATTTGTGTCTTCAGATTTCTGTTCAGGCTGTAGGTAGTTATGCTGCAGTCCCTCTACGTCCATTCCTTGTAGAACATTCCGACTTTTTTCTCCTATTGTTTTGTGATTACACGCCCCAATAGGAAGCTGGGATTGCCAGAAAGCAGACTGGTGATTCAGTGTCGAGTGGGTCCCACAAGCATTGCTCTTGCTTTCGACATCATCTTTCACCCTGGGCTGTTGTACCATAACTGGAACCTCATTTGGTTTGCTAGGTTTAATTTCTACTAGCTTGTCTCTGTCTAAAGAAGAATTAACCTCTATTGCATCAACCTTGGCTGCTGATGAACGACCTGAAGCAATTACAGTAGTAGGGAATGCCCTCTCTGGAGGAACGGCTGGTGTATAATTAGAGGGAAGCAAATCATCCCAATTCTCTAGAAGTTCCTTGTACACTTTACGAAGAGTGACTTCAGTAAGACCAGTAACCTTGCAGATTTCTGCCTGGGTTTTGCGTTTATCTTCAAGTTGGCAAGCCAGGTATATGGCAGCGGCTGAAATGCTAATAGGATTCCTGCGAGTGCAGAAGCATTTGTTGATCACAACCTCTCCTATATGAGTGGCCAGTTCCTAAAATGCAACAAGAGACAGTTTCTCATGAGTGTTTTTCGATGTTCTAATATTTTGTTTTTTGGGGTGTTGAGTTGCGGCCTTACAAACTCTGCCCACATCCCCACTTTGTTGAACCAACCAAACAAGAGGGAGAAACGAATGTCAAATAACCAACTATAGATATATAGAGACAGTGCAAAACTAGTCAGTAACAGAAAACTCATTAACAATCAATAGAAGGAAAAGCTGCTCACTTCAAATTTGCTAGAATTTTTTTGAGGGTATGCACAAAAACTTTGTGCAAAGCCCAGCATTTTAGTTTGGAGGAACAAAAAAGTGCAATTTGGAGCATGTTCTTAAAATTGTTCTTTCTAACAAAAAAAAAAAATACTGACAATTTACACCAAAAGCACTTTTGACCTTTGGTAAGGAAAGCACATCCAAACAGGGAATTAGTGTGTTTTTTCCAAAACCATGGTTTTGGAGAGAAAACAATGGCTTTGGAAAAAGCAACCTAAACGCCCTTATTTTTTTCTCAATTACTTTTTAAACCAAAACAATGGTTTTGTTATGAACTATCCTAGCACTCTTTTCTTCAAAATCTATTTTTTATAAGAAAACCATGGTTTGGGGGTGGAAACATGGTTTTCCAAAAATCTATTTCCCCAACTTTTCAGAAGTTATTATTCAAAATATATTCTTTAAAATCATTTTTATCACTTTAACCATTAAAATCTAAAGACCGATGATTGCAACTTTGTCAATCTTTACAATTGAAGTTTTCAATTGTCATAGTGATGGTAAATACCTGAGCAGATTTATTGAGTTGTAGAAGGGTACAAAATCTAGGCATATGGACTGAAATAGAATTGCTATTAATAGGTTGACTGAGCTGCAAAGCCTCTCCTAGTATCTTGATGTATTTCCCAATTTCCTTCTGTGGCACATTGGCCGCAATTGAGATTTCCTGTCATATAAAACATGTGAAACTTGAGAGGAAAAACTGTAACTCACATGTAGTAACTGTTAAAAAGGTTCAGATAGAAAAAGCCATGCTTTATACCTAAACTAATATTCAGTTTCATTTTTCAAGTGGAAATAGTATGGTATTAACTATGGATAATTTGGAGATAATTATATAAGAAACTAAAGGGCTTGTCACATGGGCAAGTCAGCAACCACAACATTAATGTTTGTGAGTGATGTAAAAGCAGGATAACTAGAAAAACATGCAAAATTTAAACTAAATTTCCTTTTAACAAAAATTTTTCCGAATTGTTTTTATATGACATCATAATGTTGTGAGGTTATTTAATTGTAAGCCTTGGCCAAGTTATTTAGTAACAGTAGGCTTTTGAAAGCATTTACAAATTTCACACCAACCACGCCCCATAACCCCAAATATTAGCCCATGATTAGGATTGAAGGTATGAGAATTCCTCGAATTCCAC
Source organism: Vachellia pachyceras (assembly GCA_025593235.1). Lineage (NCBI taxonomy): Eukaryota > Viridiplantae > Streptophyta > Magnoliopsida > Fabales > Fabaceae > Vachellia > Vachellia pachyceras. The sequence goes on from JANTPZ010105205.1 coordinate 19,309, forward strand.
ACATCCCTTAACCCCATATATTAGCCCATGATTGCTCAGCCAATTTCTTTCACAAGATTGAGATTAGACCACTCCTTCAAATCAATACTAAAAAAATGGATCTCCAAGCTGGTTTTATCAAGCTAAGCCAAACTTCCTTTGAAAAAAAGCAACCGCATAAAACATGGAGTGTCTTCCTCAACATCACAACAACAACAGAAAGGAGGAGATGAAGACTAAGTACTCCTATTATTTGACAACACCCTACTCCAAAAGGAAAGCCCCAAAAAAACCTGCATTTCTCCAATCTATTCCACTTCCAGATGACTTCCCATTGGCCTCTTGAGTCTGGTAAGCCATTAATATGAGCTAGCAACAGAGAATACCCCAATACTGTTCAATATGTATACCCACACTCCAACATCGTCACCAAATGAAGAACCGGAGGGGGGGTTGTAAGGCTCTAATATGATCAATGACAGAAGCCAACAGGCAAGCGACGTCCATGAAAAAGTCTGTTCAACTAAATCATTGACCCTGTACTTAATTAAGCTTGAGTTAAGGACTTCCCAGTCAACTCAATGGCAAGCATCATTAAGGATCAGGTGTGGCGGAGCCCACCTGTCCTGAAAGGATAGAATACAGTTCCTATCTTTGACAATCCACTGATTTCCAGCATCCACAACCGGTTTTTGTTGGCATATGAGTCTACAAAGGGGCAAATCCCCATTCTGATAAATCATATCCTTCAAATTCCCACTTCTTTCATGTTTTCTTATTAGATCTAATAAATCCGTAAACCATTCTAGAACATATATGAAATTTTCTCTAAGGCTTGCCGCTTTGGGAGATGAGATTCTGATGGAGCCTCGCACACCCTTTACACACTACAGTAGTTTATGATGAGTTATTATGCTGTAATCTAGGTGTCATTATTAGCAGTTACATTGCACGTATCTTTTATGAATAGGAGCAGTACGATGCAGTAGGGTTCATACTTCTCATTGACTTTTGTATTTGGAGATTCTCCCTGGTCCATCGAAGAAACTGTATTTGAGAATCTTACTATTTTCTTCAATAGAATTTCTCTCTATTTCGCTTTTTTATATCCAGACCCTTTCATTTGGTATCAGAGTCCTCTGATCGGGCCATCGGGTTCCAGTCACTTAAAATTCATCCTAAAGAATCCATAACTTCACTTGGCATCTCATCATATATTTTATCCGCTGATTATATATTGTTTTATCTTACAAGTTACATCACATATTGCCTTCGCATCATTAGTGCTACAATTGATACACTAAAAACCCCAGGTAGTAATTCCCATCCCGAGCAAACTAGCGATAACAAACAAGTCAAAGGCAGAGATCAACAAATACAACCATGTGTAAATCTCACTAATGCAAAAACTGAACAGAGAATAGATTTCACGCTCGGGAAGAATAACCTAACCTTAAAATTAAAAATGCAAAAGATGCTAATGATTTCCATCAAAGTTGAAACGAGAGAGAAGGGCAAATACAGATATATGAGAGCACAAATTAGAAACCCACCTGAAGGGTTCTGGGTTCCTGAGCCTCTCTAATTGCCTGAACAAGAGCAGCAGTGGCAAGAGCTTCGACGCTCCGGTTTCTCAAACAAGTAGCCGAACAACAATCCCTGAATAATTGAAAAGCATGGTCTGAGATATCGTAGTCCAACCCAAGAATCGACGCGACATCAATAATCTGCATGTACGCCCTCAAATTATCAACCACAACCGTCGACGAAGTTGAAGAAGATGGCGTCGAAGAGGAGGATGAAGACGAGGACGATTCGAGAGCCCTCTCAAGCTCGGCGAGGTGGCCAGAGAATGAGAGACAGGACTGGAGGAAGAGAGGGCTGG
>JANTPZ010105224.1:0-31828 GCA_025593235.1 Vachellia pachyceras
TGAAGGATAAACTTGTTTTGCAAGGCATTAATGTTATGGAGCTAAGAAATAGCTTTTATGGTATATTGTAGTAATCAAGTCTGGAGATAGTTTTATTTGGTGGACATCACACCTTTCTTTCTATTGTGAATGACATTACTAGTATGTGTGCAAGATTTCAAAATTTAAAATGTTTTATAGTTCAAATAGTAGTTTCATAGGTTAATGTGTGTATCAACATGTAAAAAACAACCATGGACAATGGAAATCCATATATTAAAGAGCATGCCGAGCTATGAGTATAGAGACTTCAATGTGCTGCTACACTTGCTAGTGTATATGCTAGATTGCATTTGTGTAATGAACCATGACACACTAGTAATTACACAGGTTAATACATTGATCAATGGTATATTAAAGGGTCATCCCATAAAATGTTATGAATTGTTTAGAAAGGAGAATCATGTGTTTTGTTCACTTTGCGTTGAATTGCAATATTATGGTTTGAGAGAAACGAAAGAAATGGGGATACATGAAATGCTTGCAATTTTATTACATACCGTTGGACATACGCTAAGGTTGTGGGATGCAACAAGAAGGATTTCAGCACTAAGTGGAGATGATTAACAAGCATTATCATAATATCTTAGAGGCACGTTGTAGGCTTGCAATGCCCATCATCAAACCAAAAGATCCAACATTTGCTAATCTTTATACAAAAATCCGCTATAGTAATCGCTATTGGCCTTTTTTAAAAATGCTATCAGAGCAATTGATAGCACTACATCTAATGTGTTGTGAGAGCATCACAGAACAAAATATATTTTTAAAGAATATGAATCACTATGAAAAATGTAATGGTAGTTTATGATTGGACATGTGCTTTACATTTGTATTTGTTAGATGGGAAGGTATCGTACATAATGAACCCATATTTGATGATGCACTCACAACTGCTTCCATGAACATTCCCCATCCACTTAGAGGTATGTTTACAATTGCTATGATTTTTTAATGCTATTAAAACACAAGGATTGACATCAACTATGTATTTCATACTTATAAATATTATTTGGTGGATGTTAACTATCCAACACCACTTGGCTACCTTGGTCCATATGGATGTGAGACGTTCAATTATTTGCATTGCAGTCTAAGGTATACGATATAAAAGATGTTCAATTAGTTGGCTACCAACTCTCTGATTTTCGAAGATCATCGAGGTTTTAAATTAATGAGACGTTCAATTATTTGCATTGCAGTCTAAGATGCATAATAGAAAGGACTTTTGGAGTTTTGAAAAATAAGTTTACAGGAAAATGAGTAGTTATGACTTTCCGATACAAGCTAAAATTGTGTGTGCCACAATGGCTATATGTAATTTCATTGGAAGAACATCTCTTACTGATAATGGTAATGGAAGCGATTACAATGAACCTGAATATTTTCAAATACATCCATTGATAGCATCTTCTTCCGACATGGCTCGCCTTGGTGATATATTAAGGGATAAAATCATTTATTACACATAGGACCGTTAGTCATGTATTGTATGCGTATTTTCATATATCATTTCATTCACTAAACAACGACAGTGTAATTTTTATGTATAAAATATTTGATATCTATAATTATAAAAATATCTTTCATTTTATTAGTGACTATGATTTGTTAAGTGACCATGATTTGCCCAAAGATGTGAGTGATTAATTTGATTGTAAAAGAATTGTTGGGGGATTGACTTGAGATATTTTATAAGACCGAATTGTGAGAAAATTGATTTCCAGTAATTTGCTTTTATTTAAAACGTTACTGCAAACTTTAAAAGGGTTCTCTTTTGTCATCATATATTAAAACCAGCCATTTCCCATTTTTAAGTGAAGAGTCATGAAGCTCTTTTAATAACATGGTCCGGTTGTTGCCAAATATAGATGTTAGATTGTATGTAACAGGCATTATATTTTTCTTCCATTTTAAAAGCTTGTTGTTATTTTTACACCTTAATTCTTTAATTAATGTTGTATTTATTTGGATCATTTTAGTTTTATCTTTTTTTTAAACTGATCTTTTTTAGTTTTAGCCAGACAAACACCCGAATTAAGTTGCGAAAATACCCAAAATAAATTAAAAAACACTTTTACACCAGTTAAGATAAATGTCATCTCACATACTTGAGTAAAATAACTTAAAAAAGTTAATCCAATATGTGAGTAAAATCACTTAAAAAAAGCTAATTTATTATCAGATCTCAAATAGAGGAATTAATAAACAAAAGGCCCTAAAGATTATCTGGTTATCTTTAACAATCTCACCAGCCATCAATAACAATCGGACCAGCTACTGCTGGAACCTAATGGTAATTTTACCAATATTTGGAACCTTTTATTCATGGGTTACTTGGGACATGATGGTAAATTTACCTAAATTTTTAATACAATGTTTTATTTTTTTAAGTTTTAATAACATTTTATGAACGGATAGCATGAGGATGCTGAGGGAGAGCGCTTCTGGGACAATCGAGTCATGTTACGAAAAATAACTTACCTTCACTATTCCATTTTTACCTACCAAAAAAGTTAATTATTTTTAAAATTACATATTTTTAATATAAAATATCTTCTTTACAATAATTACGACATAAAATTTATTTTAGTCAGTAAAATTTACTAATTCATATATTTTTAAACTATTTTATTGTATTATATAGGATTGACAATGTTGTAATTTCATTTTTATTAGATAGATTTAATTTAATTTATTTATAATAAAAATTATTCACATTTTCTTCTTAAATAATAAATTGACGTTAGATATGCCTATATGTTATTTACATTTTAAAAAAATAGAAATTAAGTTTTTTTACTTTATATAACTAGCGTGTTCTCCCCGCGTGATGCGTGATAGAATGTAACTCCTGTTAAAACTTCATTGAGGAATCATGTTACAAAATTGTTGTTAAAGAAAACCTTCTGTATTATCATTGTACATACAGAAAATTGTTACATTAGGTAAGTAAAAATTATTACAAAGTTGAAAACGGTGGAGAATATATTGCATTGGAATGCTATCTTTTACTTCTCTTACTTGTACAGATTACATAATACGGAGAATAGTATTCAGCGAATCATTGAAGCCTTCCATTATAGAATAACACAATATGAAAATAAGGATCAAATTCAAATCATCATTTTGTGAGGATGAATTGCATACATTCATAAAGGCAATGTCTTCATCAGATTGATGCCTTTGAGTCCAAAAAGCATAAGGAATTTAAATCAGTCAGGATTGAAAACCAAAGCAGGTGGGTAAATGATTCATTCGTTTTCAGAAGCCACAAGTTTCCGATTTACAAAAGGATCCACAAATTAAGTTTTCATTGATTTAAATTCCAGCCTTCTTCTTTTTAAACAATCAATATCATCATGATTAATTACAAAAAGTATCCACCAATTACGTTTTTATTGAAAGAACCTACGGTAAGCAACTGAAAGAATTTATCAAGTCATGTTTGCTATAAAAACACAAAACCAATCATGAAGCTGAGAATGCTACCTCCAAAAAGATATCCCCAAAACTGATTTTATCGCCATACTCGCCTTATAGATTAGATATTGCACCACTTACTCTTTAAATGCTCGCCTTATAGTAAATCAACATCTAACTTTCTAGTCATATAAATCCGCAGTATATTATCGGTTGGATGAAAAGTATTAGGTTTCCTTCTTTTTTCTTTTTGTGCAGAAACGTATCATTACGAATATGAGTAACAACCAAAAACTCGTCTCACAAAATTTGATATCCATAAAGAAAGCTGCAATGGTGCCATTCATAATTTTCCTAGTCAATAAACAATCTGGAAAAGTAATTGATCTGAAGCATTTCATCCAGAAAGGCCACATTTTTATGAAAGAATACAAGAAAAGAACTAAACTCGTTTTATAAAGCTAGAGTGCAGCAAGTTGAATGATGATCCATAAGTTCGGATTTGAGTCAAAGTCCACGCAGATTCACTTAGACAGAAGCCATGTGTCGAATCAAGTCAACCACACGTGAGCTGCCACAAAAATAAAAACCAACGTTCATTAGGAATTGAAGTAAGTGTTGCATCATTTTAGAAGGGCAAAGAAAATAACGGTTTGGAAGGCTGTGATGTGTTTACCTGTAACCCCATTCATTGTCATACCAATAGACAAGCTTCAAGAAATTGTTGCTCAAAGAAATTCCAGCCTTTGCGTCAAAAATGCTTGATCTGCAGTCACCTACAAAATCTGTAGACACTACATTATCCTCTGTGTAACCAAGGATTCCCTTCAAGAATTTGGCTCATGTTACCAATCAATAGAACAACAATCTTACAATTTGCCAAAAACGAAACCTCATGCATTAATGTTGTGCATGCAAAAATGCCGTAAATGGATACAGTCAAAATGAGTACAATGGCTTGGATAGCTAAGTTTGAACTAACCTCATGTGGCACGGTCGATTATATAGTGAATGACGGTTGAACATTAGTGAAAATCTCTTTGTATACAACATTACTTGTTGTTTTCCTACCATCTGAACCATTTTTTGGGACATAAATTTTGAGACCATCCATGCTCTTGACTCTTGATAAAGCAACATATAGCTGTCCATGGCTGAAGCAAGGTCTTGACAAGTACAAGCCAACATGTCGTAGAGATTGACCTTGACTCTTGTTGATAGTCATGGCAAATGACAAAGTAACTGGAAATTGTCTCCTACGCATGCGGAAAGGCCATCTTGTCTCTGAAGGATTCAAGTCCATCCTATGAATCAAAACCTTTTGATTTGTGTTTGACCCATTTAATATGATGCCTTCAATGACAGATTTTCCTAGATTTGTGACACGTAGACGTGTACCATTACACAAACCAGCAGCTTAATCTATGTTTTCGTAATAACATGATAGGTGAACCAACTTTCAAAGATAACTTATGGGAAGGTAACCCAGAGCTTGTTATTGTATTTAAGAACTCATTAGTGTAAATGTTATCAAAGTTATCTATATCGTCAGTTGACTTGCAAACAGAGTCACAACTTAAATACTCATATTCTTCTCCAGGCAACAATGATAAAACATAAGAGTTGATCTCTTTAACAACCTCAATCGTTGGTGCAAGTATTGCTCTATCGTTGAAGAAATCATTGCATCCTAAATTGGCAACCATATTTTCATAGATTGAAGCTACCATTGTTTCCATAGGGTTAGATGATGATGGTATTAACAGAGCCGGTGGTATTTCAATCTCGGCTGATCCATCTATGGAGTGTCCCAAATTGCCATCTGCCACATCTAATAGCCAATTACAAAACCACTGAAGTGCTACATTATCATGTCCTTTAAAAGATGATCTCAAGCGCATATTTTTTATAAGATGAAAAATTCTGCAATGATCCCACAAGTAGGAAGAAGTTATGCATGCATCAACGATTGTTGCCCTCGTTCCTTTTGGGATAACTGGAAGAATTTGTCGAAAGTCACCACCCATAACAATACATTTCCCACCAAATGGTACATAGGAATGCATGATATCTCTAACTGTGCGATCGAATGCTTCTACGCAATAACGTTGAACCATTGGTGCTTCATACCATATAATTAACTTTGTCCTTCTAATCAAATTAGCCAAAGGTGAATCATGTCTAATTAAGCACATTGAGGATTCTGTTATTTCAATAGGTATAGAAAACCGTGAATGTGCTATCCTACCATAAGGCAACAATGTTGCAGCAATACCGCTTGATGCAACAGTTAATACTATCTCTCCCTTAGACCTTAATGTTGATGTCAACGCCTTCCATAAAAAAGTTTTCCTTGTTCCACCATAGCCGTAAACGAAGAAGAAACCACCATTTATGTTGTCCAAATAAGTAATGATGACATCCATCACATGCTTCTGTTCTGAATTAAGGGCTCTAATGAATTGATCAGATTCAAAATGAAGTGATTCCCTGTTGTAAGATAACTCATGCAGGATGAGATTGTTGGAGACATCAAGGATTTGTGATTCATCTGTTGAAGGAAGAGAGGGAAAATCTTTAAGGGATTTTCCATTTTTCTGCAGTAGGATATCAATCTTTCATAAAGCAAACTGCTCTTTATCTGCTGAAGAGATATTAACATCTGGAAAAGTAGAGAAGTGTTGTTGTTATTATTGTGGAATATATAATGCAATGAATTAATATAATTAATATAAAAATGAATATAAAATACGTTGTCCAACATACTTGAATTGATGTGATCTTGTCGATCAATGTATAAAAGGTATTCTGATAATACGTGCACATTTAGTCCACACATTGTCAGGACGTTGCAAGCAACATCATAGTAGCATACTAACAAATAGCTTTCGAAGAGAATTTCCAGTAGCCCAATGAGATGATTCCTTAATTGCGGCAATGTATTCATTATCATCGTCCAATAAACCATGGGCAAAACATGCATCTCTGAAGGTGTGATGTTGAATGCCATCAACTACCTTGATTTCATCAAAAGAACGGGGACCTATTACTTTGGTTAGAAGTATTCAAAGGTAGTACAACTCACCAGATGTTGGTGATGCATGGCCAATCCTCCCAACTGCAAAACCCTTTTGTCTTCGCTTTCATAACCTACTGGATTTTTGGTAAACATAATGGTTTGGAAATTCTTGATAATTCAATGTTCTGGCAAATGGATCTTCGTTGTTGATTTTCATCAATGCAAGGAACTGTGATTCACAGACCCTCGACTTATCCAACAACTCAGCTACATCATCATTGTTAGCATAGATGACATATTGTTGGTTAGGAAGATGTAAACTTAATCTTTCCACACTAGGGTACCTATGATGAATTTCAAATCCATAGATGAACCATACAGCTTCACATGCTGAAATGTACCTACAATTGTAAAACTGTTGTATTTCGTCTACAACATCATTCGAGTCTTTAGACCCTTGAGCATCGAAGATCCCAGCGACAACACGATCACTTCCTTTGCTAATGTATTTGAATAAATATTTAATTGCAGTAGACTGATTGCACTTTTCAACATTGATATGTGCTTCAAATTTCTATAACAAAACTGAGTTGTATGGGACAACATAGCGGTTATCTAATGGAGTTCCCTTGATAACAATACATCGACCATTATCTCTTCGACGGTATGAGGGGTATCCTTCATCATCCATAGTGGTCTGATCATTGAATCTCTTTGGGAAGTATTTGCTACATTTTTTATCCTTCATGCATGGTAATTTAGGATTGACGTTACCAGAAGGACCATGGGTCATATATTTCTTGACCAACTCATATAACCTAAGATACTTGCTTTGATCAGGAATTTCTGCAGATATCACGTCATCTATTTGATTAGTAGTTGTAATTTTATCACATGGTTGAAGGAACAAAAGAATATGAGCATGAGGAAGTCCTCTCTTTTGAAATTCAATGGTATAAACCTTTGTGGAAATTTGAAAACAAAATTTGTAATAACAGAAGAATTCATAAACAATTGTAATGGTTACCAATGCTAAGTATAAATATAAAAGGATAAATGTATATTTGATTGTAAATGGAAGTAAATGCTAACGTGCTCTGACAGTTCCAAAAATCTTGTCCTCTTTAATCATTTTCATTAATGCGTACAGCTTAACCTTGAATATCCTTGTAACAATTTTTGGCTTACATGATGGATGTAACTTGAAGCGTTCACAATATCTTGTCACTTTTGGCCAGGTAGGGTTGCAAGTGAAGGTCAAGAAAATATCTGGATATCCAACCCATCTACATATACCCATTGCATCTTGATAATTTTGAAGCATATAGCGTGCACCACCGGTAAAAGATGATGGCAAAATTATCCTTTTCCCAGTTGCAGAAGCATCGATTTCACCTCGAAGCAAAGCATCAGACAGTCCTTGATACAACTCAACATGCAGTTCCTTTTGATGTGTCTTAATCCATAATATTCTTTGAGATTCAATCATTGTATATGCATCAACAATAAATTGTTGAAGCAAGCGAGATGAATGTAACAATGCAGATACTTCAGAGTTTCTACTCATTAATCTATAAGCAAAGAATTCACGCATGCTAACTCTTTTTTTCTTCTTTGTGAATGAAAGTGTCTCAGCTTTATGTTCAACATCATCTCTATAACCATCCTCTCCAAAAGGGAATAACAGAGGGTACTGCAAAGGCAAGTACGAAGCATGCAACTCATTTATGCATTTTGGATGGCCTGATTGCTTCTCTATAATTATGTCTCTGACATTAAATGTCATGTCAATGTCACCAACAATTAAGGCAACAACTTCAGAGCAAGTAGGGAGATTGTAAGTTCGACCGTCATGTTGCCTACTACTAAGAAGGCATAGATGAAGTTCATTTTGTTCACAGTTTTCCAATAGGGATGATGCGTTACGATACTGCTTCACAAACGGATTATGCTCATCTAAAGTCTTCTTTATTTGCTCAGCAATGTAAGGATCTAATTTGGAATTCTTGTCATGCTTGCTGTTTTAATGAAAAAACAAAAAAAACACATTGGCTTGTACAATTGTGCATGAAGGTGAATTCAAGTAAAACATTAAGATGTTTGAAGATGATGACATAATGGTTTGGAACATACCTTACAGCAGAAATCCGATTTGCCACTTCATTATCGGTGTCAAAGATGTAAAGCTGTGAGAATACGGGCTTGCTACCCTCAACAGGTATTAAACTACCTATATTGTGGTAATTCATGCCAGATAAGATGAAAGAGTACGGTCCACCACCATTATTATTGGAATGATTTATCTTCCCTCCCATTGATGTGAATGAGAACATGTTATTGTATTGTCTGATATTTCCATGGAAATTCTTGGAATGGTCCGTGGTCTTATCGAAGAACAAACTGTGTAATACTGGTGGAGGTGGTTGAAGTGGTGGCAACACAACTTTTCCTTGTTGACAACACATGGAAAAAGTTTTAGGATTTCGTTTTGTATTATCCTTCTTAAGTCTCTCACCATACTAAAACATTGCGTCACAGTGTTGGCAAATATGTATTGGATCACCTTCATCTAAGTATCCTAAAATATAAGATTACGCTAATATCATGAATTCTTTTCTTGAGATATCATAACAAAACATATTTCAATGTGCAAAAGGTGAAGTTACCTGTGTTATGCTCATCCATATTTGTTGCCTTTTTTGATCGGACCATCGACTTTGTTATTGCAGATGAAAGTATGACTGTACATAAGTATGAAGGTCAGATAATAACATACAGCAGGCCAGTCATGAGATTAATCAAATGAACTGATGGTCACATAAATAAATGCTGTTGGGCAATTATAAATAAAATAACCTCTAGTATGTTCAGAATTGGGAGCATCCAAATCACTTTCATCACCATTTTCACAGTTGAAGCTAAATTCCTTATCGTTGTAATCGACTTGAGTACCTACATGACATGTACATTTTGTGCCATATTCAATAAGAAGGTTACATTGAATCTATATGATATGGATATCATGCATATCACAAGACAAGGAAAGGAAAGCTAGATAACAAATAGGAACTGATGCGTACATATACACAAAAGGCAATAGAGAGTTAATGCTTATGTTGATTAACTACCACTTAATTTATAGATATACTTAAAACTATAACATAAAATGATAGCGGTGTTTACAGAACGCATCAATCCATGTCCAAGGAAAGGATGGCAAAAACAAATTTAATATTGTATTGTTGATGATACCATAAGTGAAGAATTTGCTGCAGTAAATGGCATGCAATGTCGAAAATGACAAGACACAAAATGACATGTAAATGTGGAAATTTATTCAATAAGGTGCTTAAATTGAATCTTTGTGCCATGGATATCATGAATATCACAAGTCAAAGAAAGAAAGGCTACATAACAAATAATAATGTATGCGTACATATATATGAAAGGTAATAGCGAATTATTGCTTATATTGATTAAGCACTACTTAAGTTATAGATGAACTAATCACTATAACATAAAAGAATTTTAGTAACACCTAATGCATCCATACGTGGGCAAGAGAATATATATAAAAAATAGCATACTGTGTTGATGATGATACAATAAGTGATGAATATGCAATAGCAAATGGGATGCAAGTGAAAGTTCAAACCTATATTAGTACTATATGGCTTGGTAAACGTATAATATGTGATCACATATTATAGATGAAAGTGGCATCGAAGTCAAGGTTGTTTACATACAACTGATAACAGTATAACAATTGGACATAAATAATTTCAAAGTTGCATCTATATATTGTAAAAAAGATGCTTTTACTAATATATATATATATAATTCGTACAGCTGTACCTATGAATTAATATCATTTCCAAGACCATTGAATTATTTAAAAAACATATGCAGATAATAAAATATTAAGGATAAACATTACGATCATTAAGTGACAATGGTATGATAGACCTAATAAGGTTGAAGCATAAACAAAACCATGATTTAACATGAAGGCTACATCAAGTACGTACAAAAAGTAATAGCCGTAGAAGTAATGGATGGGTAACCTTCAGCTATTAATCTGCCTCCTGATGAAATATTGTTAAGGTGCTCAGGCGTTGATTGTCGTCTTCTCCTTCTTTTGTTGCAAACTTATTGGAAAAAAAGGGTTTAGTCTAATAGGATAATAATTTAATGTAAATGTTGCAATTTCGATGTTGTAAGTGGAATGGGATCTGAACCTGTAGCAGATGATTTGGTGTCCTCTAAATCTGAATTGAAATGCGTAAAGATACAATGAGAAGGAGTTTTGTAAAAGTAACATTATAGTAATAAAGTGGCAAGTTGATGATGGAATTGTTAACTTTTAATTGCCCAACAATGCTAAAAAAGGGTAGATATATAAGTACCTTGAAGTATAGATGAAGTGCCTTGCTATGCAATAGGTGTACGAGTGATGGTTGGGCAACGGTCACCAAATGTACTGACCGGTGATGAAAAATGGGGAAAAGTCACTGGTGGTGGAACTCTTCTGGTGTTTCTTTTGCAAGCTGAATAGGAAAAAATGAGGTGATACGCTAATCTCATAATCTGACAAGATAAACTTAGTCAAGAGAAATTCATGAGTGGAATTGGAAGTGAACCTCTTTGATCCACTCTGGTGTTAGCTAAAGCTGGAGTGTCATTTGTAAAGAGACCTTTATATCTAGAACTTTTTCTCTTGTATACATGATAATCTGGAGATTCATCTACATAGTGTTGACTTCCTATGGGTAAACAATGTAATGAATCAATGAAAGAATAAGTAAAAGGGATTGGAAAAAAATGATTTTCATATGAAATAAGACATGACTATGTATATATGTATATTTTTGCAAAGATAATAATGAGACAAAACCGAAATATTAGGACATGTTGGACGACCTGGTAAGCTGTTTTGAGTATTTGTAATATCTCTCAAGCCACATGCCTTTGTTTGGTGAATCCCTCTGTGCAACTTAATATGAGATGTAACTGATGACTTTTGAGTTACGCGATTCGAACAATTTGGAGACTTGGTTGTTTTCTCCATGTTATGGATGCACCATGAATAGCTTTCACACTTGAACTTTGCTGTGTCTTTATTATTCGACAGATATAACTATTAACTATAATAAAATTGAGCAGCAATAAGAAAAGATTTACCCTATGAAAGTACAACAATGATGTTTGAAACACAAAATAAGGAATGTGTGGTTGTCATTGTTTCTCCTAAAATGAGTGAGCACAAGAAGCCCATATGTTAAGTTTACTAGAAATGTTTTACAAATAAAATGAGTGAAAGTAGATGTTAATATGGGAGTAATAAGAAGTGGGCATAATACTTGACATTTCCCAACTATATTTAACAAAGGAATGGACAGAAGTGATAAGATCAACATAACACCACATTTATGTATGTTTACCAGAAAATAGGTGTAGAAATGGGACCTTCAAATGAAAGATGGTGGCATGGAACAACACAGAGAAGGAATGGTGATCTGCAGAGCAATGCCAATTAAATGCGAAGCTTGAGATTTGAATATATGCATGAACACCAAAAAATGCTTCTGCAATTAAACAACACACATATGATGTGGGAAGATGTAGGAGTTGCATTTCTGTTGTCTTAAGAAATATAGGAGAAGAAAGAGCTAATGTAAATATGTTGGGTAGAGATGGAGGTGGAGGTACATATAGATTGGATGTATTTCAACTGTTAAAGAGTTCACAACATATAGGGTAAAGACCGCCAGTAGAATTGTACAGCATGGAAAAAGTGTGCTGATTGGGTTTGAGTTGTCCTATTCATATGGAATGACGTACTTTGGAGAATAGCAATGCGATCTTGTACGTTGGTCCAACTATTGGATTAATTTGTGCTAACAGTAATCAATGATGGAGCAGTTACATGGTATGGGGAAAATAACGTACCTAAGTTATTAGTTGACAGTCCTTTCATGAGCATTATGTTTGTTGGTTACTCCATTATTGATGTCATAAATGTATACAAGTTAAGTTTTCCAGCATCAACATGAAAAGTGTTTAATCCAGTTCTGATATGGCAATGACCGTGGAAAGCGATATTTGTAAAAGTAAATGATCAAGTCTTAAATTGTTGATGCTGAATATGTTAAATAGTTGAAGTGTTTGTCAGAATTAAAAGTTGGCAACAATGTGTGAACGTGCATGATGATCCCACTAGAATGGGAGTTATTTCCTCCAACAGCCAATCAAAAAGAAAAGAAAAAACTGCTTATGCTTGGTTTACTGATTCAACTATGACGTTTTGTTATGCCATGAATGAAAGTTCCTTTTTTAGAAATAAATATTTTGGAAAGTGTAGGCATTATGGTAAAATTGTTAAGAAAGATTAGGTGTGGGAAATCAATCCCAGCTAATGCTTTTGTTCCCTATAATGCTTTCATACCCCATGTGAAATAAATCCCACCGCTTAGTAAACGGTCGCTAACCACACCGCCATTCAAGTTTTTTGTTGGATGGTTTGGATATGTGTCCTTTTAACTTTGATATACTGTATGTTAGTGTACTACTTTTTAGTAAAGATTGTCAAATAGTTTTTAACCATTCATATTGCGTTAAAAAACTTGTGTCTAGGAATATAGAATTGGTATAAACTACATTGGCTCTACATGTAGTACACGCTAAGGAAGAACAAAGCAATACAGACTTCAAAATACATTCTAATAATAAGCTTGATTGGAAGAGGTGCATGGCGGTTGGTGATGCTTGAAATCAATTCGATGCAAATTCCACGGGCTGGTTCGACGTGAAAGGATAGAGTCCATGAGCTAACAGTCCAACAAACGCTGCTTTACGGTCTGAACCTCGGCCTCACACGGGTCAAATAACACTTTGCTTGCATCATGAAATGACATAACCGTAGGACAACCTATAAGCAGTTACAGAAGAAAGACTGAAATTGGTGAATATTTTCTTTAACTTACCTTGATAGTGCAGGGAAATATGACACATACCGGTCTCAGCAGGGGAAGAACTAAGAACATTCTGGACTACCACGAAAGGCATGGTCGCATGAGGGAAAGAATCAAACTTGTCCTTGATAGAATCAACCCATGAACCTCTCAAAAAGACATGGACGCTGTCTTTCGCCCTGCACAATGCAAAGTATGTTGTTTAGAATGTCCAAGGCATTATTGTTCCCAACAGTACACAAAGAGAAATGTAAACAATTTACCTTGGTGCCATTTTCAAGCGGGTCTCCAGCAATATGAGGAGCTCCTTCTCCATGAAACCATCGAACTTGCACATGCGCACATTGCTTACGTACTTGGCAAACCCACAGACATCTAGCATCGCATTATGTTAAAAATAATAAACCATGCGCGTACCAACCTCGTATGCATGTATGGTTATATACTATCCCAAATTTATTTAGACTCTTACCAAATAAGTTATTATCGTCTACAAGATTCCAGGATATGTCAGACACCAACTTCAGGTTGAAGAACATACTTTTTAACATAACATCTGACTCAGATATAGTGGACGACATAATAAACTCTAGATGATAGAGTGGATGGACTGACTGGCCACCATCCGTCACGATGAAGGCCGATATATCATAAGATGTGCGTTCACGTATTATCCATAAAAATCTTTACCTAACTTCATCAGTCTTGAAGGATGCAAGCATTCTGGTACCCTAAATTAGGAAAATAAATGTTCACATAAGGTTAGCTACTGATCCAGGTTGTATGAGGTGTGGGAAAAAAATGAACGCAAGGACTCTTTCACTAAAACTCATTGCAGCATACTTTCCGTCCTCTATGAGTATGAACACTCTCTGGACAAACAAATAAAAAGAAAATCTCACAAAAGAAGCAAAGAAAAATAAACTTACTTAGACATCTCGCACCAGAAGATCTACAGATAAGACATACTTCATCATGGACTCATCACCGATTGCAAGCACCTGATCGTTAATAATAATCATGTCCACTATAACAGTGATATTAGATGAACAGAGTCCTTGACGGATGATTTTGAAGGAGCTTCTTTGATAGGGAGTCATAGTGTACATATGTAACAAAAATGAACATGTAAGGGCTGTGGGAAAATCTGTGTTGTATCAATCCCCAACTTCTTCTTAATATACGTGGAGCATGGATTTTCATCGAATGGAATTCTTGGCAAAATGGTTTTTGAAAGGAATGGATGTGGGAGGATCCTAGCAAAACCCAATACGTCGCAAAACCCAATGAAGCCAAATAACAGGGTAGCAGATATAACAAATGTAATAAAATATAATTAGATGTTGGAAGTCTCCCACTTTAAGTGCTTGAATGGTGAATGGATTTTGTATCAATTGCATTGTTTCGGCTCCCAATACGTTTCAGAGTAAAAAACAGTATGGTGAAAGACAAAAGACTGAGAAAAGGATGTAAGAGAAGGAGTGGTCATAGACTTTCTGCTTGGCAGAGCTTTCTTTTGAGCCAAAATCACATCACACGGGGCCCGAGGAAAACGAAGTTGTGAGCTAAAGTGCCTGTTTGGGAAGCCATTTTCCCAAACGGTGCACGTAAGCCGAGACAAAACCATCTCGAAATCTGTAAAAAACATCTTGAAATCCATAAAAACCATCTTAAAATCCGTAAAACCATCTCGAAATTCCCAAAATGCCTCGAAATCTGCAAAATCCATTTTCCTAACGGAATTCCCAAACGAGCACAAAATCCCTTATGAACAGTGTTGCCAATTTTTGAGCCAGGATAATTTGAGCCGATTGGGTTATGTTAGGTTTCTAATAGTAGTGTAATTATTTCCTCCAACAGCCAATCAAAAAGAAAAGAAAAAATTGTGTATGCTTGGTTTACTGATTCAACTATGACGTTATGTTATGCCATGAATGAAAGTTCCTATTTCGGAAATAAATATTTTTTAAAGCGTAGGCATCATGGTAAAATTGTTAAGAAAGATTAGAATGGGGTTTAATGTGAATTGTGAAATAAGTTTTTCTAGTATAAGTGGTGTATCTTATGATGTAGAATGAACATTTATGATGTTTGTGCAATCTAAACAATAGTTAATAGGCAAAAGAAACCACAGCTCCATCGATAACAGTATAACTTATAGTGACAATGAAAGCATGTCTCCAAAAGTACCAAGGCATTTTACAGTCAAAACACTTAGCAACTGTAAATGGAAATACATTGATAAGTACCAAGGCATTTTACAGTCCAAAAATAACAACGAAACATTTAAACACAGCAACACATGAAGAGACTATGATACTTGATCACTTAGCTAAGAGATGATCTATTTCTTCTCCTGCTTTATAACTTTGATAAGTTTTTCTTGTTGCTTTATGGTGCTTGATGCTTGAGAGTTGATGGGACCCTCAGAAAGGCAGCAAAGTCGCTTACTTGTGTTCTTCCCTTTTCCTTTGGTCGTCTTTGGGGCTGTGTAGTCTGCAATCTGGGATATAGGTACATCCTCTTCATCTAAGCGAATAGGAGTTGATGACTGTGTAACAGATGTGGCATTCTCTATATCAGGAAGGCCCTGGTCGTCCAAAGTAGCATAAGAGGTCTGTACATGATTTATTATGTAGATTAGTATATGAAGTGAAGTAACAGCAATCATGAAGCAATACAGAATATGGAGTGAGGAGTATCAGTCTAATTGCATTGTACTTGATCTGCATGGACAGAGTGGACATTATCACCCTGCAATGGAATGTAATGTAAACTTAATATGTGTTCTGAAAGGAAAGCACAAATATTGGTGTTAATATTTATGAATAGAGTAAGTTAACCTCAGCAGAAGCCTCTGTAAATTGATCCATCAGATCCTCACATGAAGTGTAATGAACCACGCTAATGCTTGCAGTGGGATGCCTTGAGTTGTAGTCATTGCGTTTAAGCTTCAACATAAGTCTCTTACCAATAACACGGTCCAGCTCATCAGGGATATCATATTCACATTTTTCTATTTATTATGTGACATCCAATTAATTGCAAGGTCATTATATGGGAAGTTTAAATCTGCTTACAAACATTGGTGTGTTATCTGTTAAATACCTCTTTTAGAATGGCCTTCAATTCAGGTGCTGATTTTTGAATGAGTTGGATTGCATGCTTATCCCAAAATAAGACAGATGCACTCTCAGTGTCATCAACAATAGTGTAATGTGGCTTCAATCTAAACAAAATTAAATGGAAAATGCTTCAACTTTAATAGAATAAAATGGAAAATGAGAAGCAAGAAATTATTTATGTTTGATGACTACAAACGACAGCAACATGACATATACCTAGGCTCAATGGAATCCGGTTTTTTCTTGAAAATAGGGCACTTCATAACTCCATTTTCGTCCTTGATTTTTGCTGAACACTTGGCACACCCATCATAAATCCACCCATGAGCAGTCTCTAGCTTTTGGATCTCACATATGATGCAAAAAAATCACCCTACAATTTTTATATGTGATGTTAATGTTAAATAAATTCATTCACTTCATTATTCATCAATTCATTAATGACAGGGAATTGGATGTAACATGAGGAAATAATGTGAATCAGTAAGATGAATTGTTCTAAACAATAATGTGTGACTGACAATCTTTTCATTGGGAATACTAGATATAGGTATGCGGTTATCCTTCAGCATCATTGATGAAGCAGATGGTTGGCTTGAATAGGAAGGAAGTTGTTGGCTGACTGTAGTCACAACTGGTGATAAGCTCTCCTTACGACTGCAATCAAGGGTAAGTATTTTTTGTTGTTTGTGAAAATAATTATGTTATGTACATAAGTTTAGTAACCGAGAAGGTATACCTATCAATGAAATCTTTAACCTCTTTGATGGGAAGGTTAAAATAGACCCTTATAGCATTGAATGAGTTACATATCCGTGGCAACCCTGTAATGGGGTCAACGAATATTTGAAGTATCAGTGTAACATATTTTTTATTAAGGTATTGATGGTGGTCATTGTTGTTGGTAGGCAATGAATGAACATGAATGAACATGGAATGTAGGTAATTATTTGATATGCAAGATGTGAAATGATTAATAGATGAAGAAAAAGGTACTTGCTTCAGAGAAACCAATTTTGGCGAGATTTAGTAGTATCACTGTAGGAACATCCGTATCCATATTTTGCAAGTAGCTAGTGTAAGCATTGGTGGAGCACTCATCAAAGAGTATACACTCGACATCATTATCCCTTCGAAAAAGATAGAATAAGAATCTCAATGAATGGGAGGATGAGTATGCTGAAAAAATTAATAAAGGAATTGAGTTATTGATGTGACCCTTTTTTCCTCAAAACTTACTCATTGTCTGTCAAAAGCATCCTAAGCTTATGCTTTGTTTCATTGTCCCTACGATACTCCTCAAGTGGCCCAACAGATTTAAGATAGGCAAGAACATCTGACAAAAAAATGTTAGTGCACCGAAAAGGCCTCAGGTTGCTTTCAATAACCATATAATGTATATTTGTGTAAAATATTACCAATTAGGTAATCAATATGGTTGGATTCGGATGCCTTTAAAATATCCGCAAGAGGAAAAAAGGAGTAAGAATAAGAAAGTATGGGTCCATTATCTTCCATGATGTATGTATGTGATGTAAATGTGAGCTTATACTGATGATTTGTTGCCTTGTACTGATTGATATTTGGAGTTACAACAAAGTTAGCGATGAAGTAAATGCGGCCTTCAACAGCTGTTTATCGATACTTATCATGCAACTTCTTGTTAATAACAGTAGCTTGAATCTTACTTCCCTGTTTAACAAAATCAGTTCGGGAGGTGAATGGTAAGATGAAGTCTCGATGAAGGATTTCATGAGAAATATGCAGCTGGGAAAATGGAGTACATAATAGCAATTGAAAGGGAGAATGTAATCTGTATCACTGGAAGAGGGAACAACAATAAATTGGAGATGAATGAACAAACCTCCTCATCAATAAGAACCATTGAGATGGCAAAAAGATCTGTTGGAGTAGCTTTGGGAAAAACATTCTATTTGTTGGAAACTCTTACCAGCACCTTCCATCTATCAGTTCCATCATGTAGGTCCTTTAGCAAAGAATGGGTTGTCATGTTAATGGTTCCGTAATAGCTGATGAATGAGGGAAAGCTGTATTGCGAACTGGGTTTGGTGAATATGAATAAGAAGTTATCAGAAAGTGTATAAGGAAGATGTAGTTAACATGTTGCTTCATCAATATTAATATATCAGGAAACGGACGAATGACTTTATGCTGTTGAAAAATTGTATCTTTCTTTTAGTAAAAAATGGAAAATTTTTTGTAATCTAATGTCTATAATCCCAAATTTTTTTATCACCGAACACAATGTGGTGTTATCCAGGACATGAGACGCATACTGTGACAGCAATAATAAAGAGAAAGCCTGAATGCATTGGTTCAATACACATGTATGAGGAATGCTGTATTGAACCACGACTGAAGGGGCATATTGCGCTGGGTTTTGGCAGAGGAGCCATTGAAATCTGTAGCTATGTGAAGGCGTGATTGGTTTTGACTATTGCCAAAATCAAAGCCCTTATGGTAGGCCTATCAGAAGTTTTTATAGCAGGAAAGCCTAAGTGTGTATTAAACGTTGTGACAGATACCATAAACATGAAAATTATACACCTAAAAAGATGCATGAGTTTTTTTTATCCAGAACTGAGCTTCGCAAAGATCAGGCTCTACGTAAAAGAAGAACTATGATGTTAAACAGATATAGGTGAATATGTAGTGTAAAAGAATGGTATCATCATTTTCAGGTCAATGGACACATGAGGCTTATATAGAATGAACCATCAATAACTATTGCTCGGTTAGGCAGTATATTTGGTGATACAAAGCTTAATCCCACAGCATATATATACTTTCAATAGATATTGGAAATGTAATGTAGTACGTATGGAATGGGGAGACCCGTGTGTGAGTTGTGCAATACTTTTTGGCTGCATTATTCAGGGAATACATAAGGGTAATTTCGTGAGCAGCATGATTATGGGTTATGTCTATGCCTTGTGGAAGTAAAAGCTGATCAGCCGCTGCATGTAGTCTATGAGAAAAGCATACCCTTCCTATTTTTAGCTAATTTGACCACAAGTTTTTAAAGAGGAAAGCCTAAGTGTGTATTAAACGTTGTGACAGATATCAAAAGCAGGTAAAGCATACACCTCAAAAGATGCATCCATTGTTCACATATAAGAATTGATCTTCAAAAATATCAGGCTGGTCGTAAAAGCAGCACTGACACAGAGAAATGATGTTACATAACTTATAGGCTGATAGTAGAAAGATGGAAAACATAGCCCTAATGGCAGGAAAATAGGAATAGGTAATAGGCTCCATTTCAACGTAACATATGGGAAATAACAAAATGTACATTGCATTTGTGCAAATGACATAGGTGGCAAAAGGCTGTTAGCAAACCGGTATTCTATGCTAGACCTGCTGGCTTGAACATCCAACTGGAATTATCCTTTTCTTGGCTATGATAACAAATAGTTCAAAAATTGGTATCCAAAGGGAGGCAAATGCATTAACAGGGGTGGCGACATTAGCAGCCAGTTGGCACCCCAACTATTTGCAGCAGTAGTGCTTCTGCTTGCGTTTGAAAGGGGAAGCATGAAAGCGGCTTTCGATGATCGAAAAGGATGGGTGTGAGAAGTGGCGTGAGTCCGAATGAAGTGGGAGCAAGACTATAAAGAATAAGAAGATGAGGTTGAAATTTGGGTCAGTAATGTTACCAAAATTCGGGTTAAGTTTATTAATGTAACAGGGATAGAGACATGAACAAAGTTTGAAGAATCAGGTACAATTAAATAAGGTGGACATGATGGGCTGGCACGTGGTGATGATTAGGTTCTCATGCAGAGGTTGCATGAACAAACGGGATGCTTTATGCGACACGTATAGTGCTGACTTGTCTCAATTTTCGAAGCACACGCATGAGTGCCATTGTAAAATAGAAATTGCGGGTTGAAGCATAGCATTGTGCTTTAAAACTGTTGAAGCATGAAAGTTAGATTTCAACACTGGCTGTTGAAGCATTGTCTTTGTTTTTCCTTGCGTGGATGACATTTCAACATGTCATCTAATTGCAAGAGGTCACGAACAAATATTGCAAAATGATCAATTTATATTTGTTTGAACTGAGTTTTGGCGTGGATATTGCTTGACTTATCAAGTTTGGTTTGCAATCTGGCTGCTAAAAGGACAAAAAATTGGAGTAATTGTTTTGGAAACTTAATGTAAATGGAAAAGAGTGCCAAAAACAGTTGGTATTACCAACACCAATTAATTACGGTTATCATAAGTACAGACAGATTGCAAACATATAATTACAGTTGGTTTTCTTAATCTCATGCACAGATATCTTTATAACAAATGTCCTCCTTTTTTAGGCATCGTTAATTGATTGCAATAGCAGAAAAACATTGCCAACATCATGGTCTTTTTTTTAATGTATCAGGGTTAGAGACACTGCTCATGGTTGATGCATCAGGCCGGAAACAATAAGGTAGAGATGATGCTGTTGGGACGTGGAGATGATGAGGTTTTCATGCCCAGGTTGCATAAACAGGTACTTCGCAGTTCTGTGACACGTCTACTGTTGACTTGTATACAAAACACGAGCCCACGCATGAGTGACAGCATGTATTACCCTCGAGGAATTTATCTTGCTTGACTTATCAAGTAATAATTTGTCTCCACATTTTTTCTATCTGTTATTCATCATTTTGTCCTGATAAGTTATGATCGTCTAAGAGATGAATATAACACTTACCAAATAAGTTATGATCATCCAAGAGATTCTATGAGATGTCGGACACCAACTTCAGGTTGAAGAACGTACTACTTAACACAACGTCCGACTCGATTATTGTGGAAGACATAACAAACTCCAGGTGGTATTGTGGATGGACAGATCGGCCACCATCCCTGACGATGAAGCCTGACATCTCATATGATGTATGTTCATTTATTATACATAAAAAAACATTGCCTGACTTCAACAATTTTGAAGGACGCCAACACTCTGTTACTCTACAAACATGAAATAAAAATCAAAGAAGCAGTTCAAGAATTGTGTCATTGGAGCTTTTAATTAATGCTCACTATGGATATTTTATATACGATGAACTTACATTAACATCTCGTATCAGCAGATCTACGGAGAAAACAACCTACATCCCCATGGAATGTTCGCCTATTGCTTGAACGTGCTCGTTAATTATAATACTATCCACTATGGCAGTGATTGTTGATAGAAAAACACCGAGACGAATATCGTCGAAGGAGGATTTTGGGGCGAGATTCATGGTGCATGTTCTTTTAGACAACAGAGCTGATAGAGTAGATTGATTTTATCGACAAATGCTAGAAGGGAAGGAATGAGTGTTCTAATCAGGGCCTGGGTTTAGGAGTCCATGGGATGGGCTGGTAGTATAATATATAGGAAAAACAAATACGACCAATGGGAGGACTGGAGTGTCGTATCATAATCAACCGTGAGAAAGTGATCGGCTTGGAGGAAGAGGTTTTATATATTAGATTATTACATTACTTTATATCCTTTTTGGCATGGTACGCCAATTCAGAACGACTCGATTGAGTCAACCTATGACTCGGCCAATCAGCCGAAAAATCGGTCCAAGTCACCTACTGACCCTAAGTTAAGATCAACTCAGTGACTCGGCCATGACTTGGGGTGAACCGGTCATGACTCGGTCAACCTGCCGAGTTGGGCGAGTCGAACAAGTTTTAATTTTTTCATGAAACAGAGATAAAATGATGTCGTTTCGTTCCTTTTTAATTTTTTTAAAAACCTGAATATTCAAATATTAAAATTTTCAAACCCTCATGGTGGTGGGTTAGAGGAAGAGAGAGGAAGTGTAGGTGATCGTGATCCGAAAGAAAAGTTGTGGCATGCAAAGCTCTGTTTCTCTGTGTGGTTGTCACCATTGAACGCTCTATTTTAGTGTCTTCTTTTTTTTGTTACTCGTCCAGTCTGCAGAACTTCGCCCGACTAATCCAGACTCGACCCTCGTCGCACACCCGGGATAGGTGGGAAGGTCTCCCAACGGTGGCTACTGCATTCACAAGGCTCGAACTCGAGACCTTGCTTAAGCTGGAATAAGCCGCTTACCACTTGATCCAACCAACCGTTGGTTGTTTTAGTGTCTTCTTTAGTTGCTCCTCCTTGTTTCTCCTTTCTCTATCTCTACTGGGTGGTAGCGTGGGTGGTCTCATAGGTTCTCGCGAAGCTCTATATCTCTGTTTGGGTTATCACCGTTCGCCGTGCATCGATTGCTCTAGGGAGGTGAAGTTTCGTCATTTGGTGGTGGTGTGTGGGCTTTTGCCGTTCATCCAGTGCAGCCTTCATCCTTCTTCTCATCTCTACATGGTGGTTTTTCTTTTTGTTTTTTTTTTTGGTGAAAAACAAAAGGACAGGCCTAAACTACCAAGGCCCACTTCTAGGAATAGGAACTCCTAATCTATCCTCATCCAAAATCTGCAAAATCTCCGACGGTGGTGTCAACCATATCTTGCTCCGACAATTCAGACCAATACTCATCGCTGCAAGTTTGTCCGCACAGCGATTAACTTCTCTATAAACATGTTCCAGCTTCACTTCGCAATCTCTTGAAATAATTTCATTCAGTTTCTCCTGCAAGTGACGATAGCCTATGATGTCTTTCTTCTCCAGGCTCGCTTGTATAACCGTTTTCGAATCTCCTTCAGCCATCACTTTCTTGAACCCCATCCCCCAGCATAATTCCAGCCCCTCAATAAACCCAATTAGCTCTGCCTCCATCGCATCCTTTCCTACTAATTGCATCGAATATCCTCTAATCCATTCCCCTTCGTTTCCCCTGATAACCCCTCCACACCCTCCTTCCCCAATTGATGAATTGTATCCATCAGAATTAATTTTACACCAGGACCCTGGAGGAGGTGACCAGCTGACCAACACACCAATCTCCCTGCCTTTGTTGAACAGGTCCTTCTTCTTCCTAGGTTTGCAATCCTCCACAATTTGGTAAGCAATTTTCGATCCCTTAGACGGAACCGTAAAATTTTCATCATGCACTAAAGCATTTCTCCATTTCCAAACTAACCAACAAACAACAAAAAAATTTTCAGGCCAGCTCTCTTCTTTCCTCCTGAGGTTCTGGATTATCCACGGGACCCAGTCAGCATCAAAGAACTTTCCTCTTCTTTGGTAAGGAACTATCTCCTTCCACAGTTTCATAGCATACGGACAATCTCTTACTGCATGTATTTTGACTCTCAATATGAGATTCGCATATAGGGCATTGTTTACTTCCACCATTCCACTTCCCTGTTACCTCTCTAGTAGCCAATTTCCCGTGAAGCATTCTCCACGCAAACACCTTGACTCTTTCTGGAATCCATAATTTCCATATATGCTTCCAATCAGGTGACTCATGTCCTCTCTGAGCCTCTTGTGTCCATTCGTAAGCTGATTTAACATTGAAGACACCGTCTTTTGACAATTTCCATATGAGTTTAGGAACTTCCTCACTACTAGTAAACAAGTTGTCATTCAATTCACTGCTCGTCGTCTGCTGTTTAACTTCTACGTTCCCTATGAAACCCTCCCATAATTTAGCCAGCTCTTTCCATAACTTTGAATCACTCGCTTTTGCTTCCAGTCTCTCCGATCTCTTCCTACCTCTTCCATACTTGCCGTCTAGAACTCGCACCCAAAGATCCTCCGGATTAATGTGCATACGCCATAAAGCTTTATATAAGAATGCATCATTCATCCCTCTCAGATTCTTAATTCCTATACCTCCTCCCTTCGGTCTACACATCTTCCCCCAAGATAAGGCATGCCACTTCCGAGAGGTTTCCTCCTCCCCCACACAAATCTACGACATTCTCTCTCAAGCTCCTCAATAACTTCCTGCGGGATTCTATCATGTTGCATAGGATACAAAGCCATTGAGTTAGCAATAGAATTAACAAGAGTAATCCTTCCAGCCATAGATAAGCTTGAAGCTTTCCACCCTTGTAATCTTCTTTTTACCCTATCTACAATCATTTTGAACTTCTCTTTTCTTCGTCTGGGAAAATTCAGATTGGCTCCTAGGTATCTCCCCATATCATCCACTTCTTTAAACTTACTCTTCCTGCAAATACCCTTTTTCATGTGCCCCGCAACATTGGGAGAAAAATAAATGTGAGATTTCCCCTGGTTAACACGCAGCCCTGTCATCTCCTCGAAATCCTGCAAAAAATTCAAAATAACTTCAATCTGATTAGGGTTAGCTTCTGTAAACAGCACAAGGTCATCTGCAAACATCATATGAGATATTTTTGGTCCCTTGTGTCCCACTCTCATTCCTAACCAGTGTTTCTCTCTCACTCTATCAAGAATCATATGAGTCAGTTTTTCCATGCCTAGAAAAAAAGATAAGGAGATAGAGGATCCCCTTGTCTGAGCCCCCTAGACGGTTTAAACCCATTCAGCTTCTTACCATGCCACAGGATTTTAATCTCCTCACTCTCCACACAAGCCATAATTCGCCTTGACATTTCTTGTGGGCAGCCAAACTCCTCCAACACTTTCTCCAAGTACTTCCAATTCAACCTATCGTAAGCCTTTTCCAAGTCAATTTTAATCGCCATAAAACCTCGCTCTCCTTTCTTCCTTCTCATAGAATGCAGTAATTCTTGAACAATAATAATATTATCATGAATATTACGTCCAGGAACAAAGCTAACCTGGAAAGTAGAAACAAGATGAGGCATAATCCTTTTCATTCTCTTAACTATTATCTTGGAAATGCATTTATATATCACATTACACAGAGAAATGGGACGGAACTGGCTGATTCTCTCCGGGCAGTCAATCTTCGCAATAAGAGAGATTATGGTCTTGTTAACCTTCTTTATCCTATCCACATTATACCACATAACTTTAATAGAACTACAAACGCTGTTCGCTACTGTCTCCCAACACTTCTGAAAGAAGATGGCTTGAAATCCATCATCTCCTGGCGCCTTCATACCTCCTATAGCAAACATTGTCTCCTTAATCTCTTCATTCGTTAGGGGATATAACATGCCTTGCCACATCTCGTTCTCAATTCTCGGCCAGTTATGGTTTGTTTGGTACCAAGGCCTTAAGGACAAATCTTCAGCAAACAAATCTTGAAAGAAGCGACTAACCATACATTCCACTTCACTTTCATCTTCAATTCATTGGTCCCTTTCATTTTTGAGCATTGACACCCTGTTTTTCCTTCTTCTTATAGTCGTTTTAGCATGATAAAACCTAGTGTTTCTGTCACCATCATGAAGCCACTGCGTTCTTGCCTTTTGATACCAGAAAACTTCTTCTCTGTCTAAGATTTCCTCTAATTCTCTCCTTAATTCCACTTCTAGCTCCTCCCATCTGTTACTGGTGTTGTTTTGAGCTGCCTTTTGGACTCTACCAATCTTATCCTGTAGGAATTTTTTCTTCTTGTTCAAATGCCCAAACTCATGCCCGTTCCACTTAATCAGCCGAGGCACCAGAAGTTGTAATTCTTCACGGATAAATCTGCTTCCATCCCAGCTATCTCCCAACATGTTCTTAAAACCTTCATGTTTAAGCCACATAGCCTCAAAACGAAAGGGTTTACAATGGCCTCTCATATTGCCCTCCAAATGAATAAGTAAGGGATGATGATCAGATTGAAATCTCGTACCAACTTTAACCACCGCATCAGCGAATAATAACCTCCACTCAGAATTGCAGAGGGCTCTATCCAGCTTTTTATAGAGCCTTCCTGCGATCCCACTCTAGGCCATCTCCAAGTGTACCTAGGACCTTCAGTACCCATGTCTATCAAATGACAATTATCTATATTTCTACTAAACCTGTCGCACTTCTTCCCATTCGAATGAACTCCTCCTTTCTGCTCCTCATTACATTTGATGTAATTAAAATCCCCCGCGACAAGCCACGGTAACCTCATTCCTTTAGCAATGTTTCCCAGCGTTTCCCAAAGTTCCTTCCTTTCCATTTCTCTTGGACTAGCATAGACAACAGAAAAACACCACGGTCTTGCTCCAATACCATCAACCCTGCAGTGCAGCACCTGCTTATGCAGAAAAAGTGGCTGAATAGTAATGTTATCATCTTTCCAGAGCAACCAAATTCCA
Organism: Vachellia pachyceras; assembly: GCA_025593235.1. Taxonomy (NCBI): domain Eukaryota; kingdom Viridiplantae; phylum Streptophyta; class Magnoliopsida; order Fabales; family Fabaceae; genus Vachellia; species Vachellia pachyceras. The sequence continues at coordinate 26,691 of JANTPZ010105224.1, forward strand.
CCTGACATCCCTTGAGCCTCAACCACAATCTTATGGTGAAATCCAAAGGAAGTAATTATTCTTTGAGCCTTTTCACCACTACATCGAGTCTCCACTAGCACTACAATCTTGGGCCTCAAAGCACGACACATATCCTTTAAGGCAAGCCCAAAAGCTTTTCCAGCTGCCCCTCTAGCATTCCAAACTATTATCATAAAAACAAAGGATAGAGAAATAGAACACAGACCAAAACCAATTACTGGTCTTGTCCTTCCATACAATCCCCCATCATACCCTCTCTGCTTCCCTCATCATTAACTTGACAAGGTAAACAAGCCTCACCTCCCTGTGCATCAAAGTTTTCTAACTGAAAACGTGGATCAGGAGGTCGCGTTTCATCCACTTCCATCGTTGTTGAATCCTTGTATGCACTTCCTTCCAGGTAGTAGTCTTCTATCCCATATGCTTTCTCCTCCTTTAAATTCCTGTTATTGACCATTTCGCAGCCCAAACTGTCCTCACAAGTCATCCCATTCAGGTCCTTTGTGCTTCTCTTCATCGGCCCATCTACTTGGGCCTTATGTAGGCCCAAACCACATTTGGATTTTTCCCTTTCAATTGGCCCTTGCGCATTCTTCTTTCCACTACTCCTATCATCCTTCTCCTTACTCGTCACATCCCTTGACTTTTCTGACTCCTTTCTCACCAAGTTGACCCTCCTTGTCAAATCTTTTCCTGACATCTCCACTTTATCTTTACTAGTTCTCTTCTCTTTTTTACTATTAGTCTCTCTCCTCATCTCATTGGAACTCTCCTTCAGCGCCTTCCTGTGGACCCCACCTGTACTTTCCTCCTCTTCATTGTTCCCTTCTACCTCCAGAGCAGCAAATCTCGAAGGCCCTACCATTTCTCTCTCACCTATGAAAGCTTTCTTACTCATCAGACCATAGGTGGTACTTTTCGGTACAGGTCTTCGTCCTTTCCTAGTATCTTGAACCATCATCCAATCTCCATAGGTTCCACTAGTTTCCTTTTCCATTTGCCGTCCCTGGTTTTCTGTTTTTCCGATGCACTCTTTCCGGTCGTGGGACTCCTCCTCTAAGGCATTATAGCAACCTATTTTCTTGAGAGGGCACTGCTCTAAACCATGTCCAAACCTCCCACAATAGAAACATATCATATGTAAACCCTCATATTCAATTTTCAGCTTGTTCCCATCCACCACATAAGCTGGTAGCAATGGTGTATTCAGATCAATCTCCACACACATTCTTGCATACATTGTTCTAGCTTTTGTGTATGTCATTTCATCTACCTTAATAGCTCTCCCTATCAGATTTCCAAGCGCGAAGAAAAACTTCTTATCATAATAATCAACTGGAAGCCTTGGAAGTCTGACCCATACTGCAACTTTGCTTAAGCTCTCCTTCCACGGGTCAAAATTTCTCTTCCAAGTCTGAACCGTGAGATAATGGTTCTGGATCAACCAGGGACCTCCTTCCAAAGCAAAATCATAATCATCAATACAAGAGAAAGACACCAGCATAAAACCATTTCCAATCACATTCAACTCCACCTTCCCCGACTTACCCCACATTGATTGAACTTTCCTTCTCATCTGCATGAAACCCATGGAACCACCTAACAGCTTCACTATCAAGGTGTTTTGCCAATGACGTTCCATCCTCAGCTTCTCTTCTTCTGAGAATTCTAAAACTGGACCAGAATCAGTATTAGAGATTGAAATTCCTTTCATTATCTCCTCCACATTATCGAAAATGAGATTCCCGTCCCATACATCTTCCATATCATGCATATGCTCCTGTTCTTTTTCCTTTGCTATCCTGGGTCTCACCGCCTCTCTGTACGACATAACCTCCATTTGCGCTTCATGACCAGTTGGTTCTTGCTCTAACATCCAATCTTCCTCTCTTGGCTTCAAAGAGACTTCCCCTGAGAAACTACCATCTGTACGCTGCATTTTTCCTCTAATTTGTCCCATATCACCATAAGTACTAGGATCAGATATACATCTCCTCACCCGTAAGCTTCTCTCCATTTAATCCCCTCCCGTCTGCCTGAGGCCGATCAGGAGGATGATTACAAGGTAACGGATCAGACAAAGGCATGGAAAAAACTCACTCAGCACTCCCGGCACACAACTATTTCTCTAGTTCGTCAGCACATGGTGGTTTTTCTTTCTTCACTTCATTTTCTTCATCATCTCTGCCTCATGTGTCTTTGATTCTACATTGTCCCTGCCTCACAATTTTTGTGCATTTTTTGCTCTCTACTTGCTTCAATCAGTATATTTAATTTTGTGACTCTTAATGTTGATGATTATGTTGTATATTTGGCTGATTGGCTCATTGTCTCTGCGTCACCATTTTAATATTTGCCAGCGTTCCTAGTAAGGCTACGATGTATATTGTGGAGTCACCTACATCGATTACATACAGCCATCTGGGTCATGCCCGTGTTGCTATCAATGAGGGTAAAAGCATTTTTCCAATGAATTTCCAAACGGACACAATTTTTATATCCTTTATAGGTTTTCCATAACTAGGTCCAAGTATTTGTGTTCGTATAATTTGGTAAAGTTGTGCTTCAAAGAAAATACATTTATACTAATTAGGATCAGACTGGGATAGCATGGATGTGATTACTTGTGTGTGGTTGATTTCTGATATGATTGTATGATATTGCTGTTCGATAACCCCCGACTCAAAAAAAATGCACATGCGTGTTTTGACCAACCCAACCTATCAATCTTGACGGATCTAATTGTTGTTTTTCTCAAAAGTCAAAACACAAAGGCTTACGAGCTCATTTTTTCTTTAATTAAATTAATAACAATAGCCTTGGTAAAAATAAGGAGGGTGGTCCCCACGTTGCTAATTTTGGGCCTTACCCACGTCGCACGAAAGACAGGACAAAGAGGCAAATAATTGGGCGCTTTTCATGTGTGTACGTGGGAAACAAGCCCCAACCCACCTACCACTACCCCTCTAATATTCATTTTAACCATTTATAAATTATTTTTAATATATTTGAGATCTTAAACCTTATTTACTCTTTCTAAAAATTTTAATATTTATTGAGTGTAAAATTATATTTTCACGTAAAAAATTTAACCAAAAATTTTAAATATGATTAAATAAAAATTTGCATCTATTCTATATAAATAGTAACAAAGGAATAAATTGACTAAATTTATCTTTTTGCATAAAACATTCTACAATATATTTCGAGATAATTGGAATTAGATCCAAATAAAGAAAATAATTCTAATTCCCGTTATATTTATCATTAGACAGTGGGTCCGTTTAGAAACGCGGTGGAGAAGTGTTTTTCGCAAGTAGAAGTAAATATGTGAAGGGGATTATTTTGTTTTGCGGAAAAATACAATGGGCTTATGACTTTTCTAAACGGAATGCTAAACAAGCCCAATATATTTATTTATAAGTCAAACAAATTATTTTAGAGAAATATAATAAATATATCAATTGATTATCTTCGATCACCTTGAAAGCGACTCATTAGAATTTATAGTAGATTATATCTCTTACATTTAATTGCGGTTCTTCCGTATGTTTATATCTCAAAAATTTAAAGAGTTATATCCTTTTTTTTTCTGTTGGATGATTTTCCTTTTAACCTCCCTAAAAAATGTAAAATAATTAATATTTGTAAACTAATTTATTAATATCATATCTTTGGATATTATCACGCGGGTCCCACATTTGTCTCATGTCCTGAGTCTTCATCCTTATCGTCTTCGCAGCGATTCCACTTGTCTCCACAATCCACACCCTTTTTTTTTTTCCTGTTGGATGATTTTCCTTTTAACCTCCCTAAAAAATGTAAAATAATTAATATTTGTAAACTAATTTATTAATATCATATCTTTGGATATTATCACGCGGGTCCCACATTTGTCTCATGTCCTGAGTCTTCATCCTTATCGTCTTCGCAGCGATTCCACTTGTCTCCACAATCCACACCCTTTTTTTTTTTCCTGTTGGATGATTTTCCTTTTAACCTCCCTAAAAAATGTAAAATAATTAATATTTGTAAACTAATTTATTAATATCATATCTTTGGATATTATCACGCGGGTCCCACATTTGTCTCATGTCCTGAGTCTTCATCCTTATCGTCTTCGCAGCGATTCCACTTGTCTCCACAATCCACACCCTTTTTTTTTTTCCTGTTGGATGATTTTCCTTTTAACCTCCCTAAAAAATGTAAAATAATTAATATTTGTAAACTAATTTATTAATATCATATCTTTGGATATTATCACGCGGGTCCACATTTGTCTCATGTCCTGAGTCTTCATCCTTATCGTCTTCGCAGCGATTCCACTTGTCTCCACAATCCACACCCTTTTACTTTCCCTCATCTTCCTATTGCCACTCACTCACTCATGTCATTTTTTTTTATATCAAGTTAGTAAATTATTTCCATTTTGTTGGCAAAAAAAAATTATTTCCATTTTTATTACAATCAATTTAGAATACCTCGTATCATTTACTTAAAAATCAACATGATAAGGTTAATTTTTTTAAAAAATTAATTAAAATGAAAAAAAATTAGAAGCTTAATTATGCATCTTCCCCAATTAAAGTAGAATTTTTTTTTCCATGCATCACTCATCCTGTAACCCATATTATTAATATTATTTTTATCAAATTTCACATTTAAAACCTATTTTTTTTATTTTACTAAAAGAAAATACATCAGATATAAAAATTTATTTTCCAAGTTTTAAAAGTTAAACTCAAGCTTTAGCTAATTTATTCATTGGATTTTTAATTTTGCATGATTTATAAAAAAATTAAACATCCCTCCCGATTAAAGGTTTATCAATATCTAAGATAAAAATATGTAAATGTAATTGTAATAAATTCAATAATTTTTCTTGCACAACTGCACTGAAAAAAGTATAGAATTTATTACAATTATAAGTACAGATATTATCATGTCACTGTATTTTGTAAAAAAACATGGGAAATTTGCTGTACAGTCCCACATAAGGGACTTATTTATGAAATGGTCCCAAATTTTAAAATATTTATCAAATGGTCCTAGAGGTGTTGTCAATGCAGCGCATGGTGTTGTCAAGGGTTGTCACGTGACAACACCATGCGCTGCAT
>JANTPZ010105225.1:0-13674 GCA_025593235.1 Vachellia pachyceras
TTTTATTAAATGACATATGGGTCCCTTCCTATAAGGTTTCCCATCCTCATTTTGCTTCTAGGGCAAATATACTTAATTTTGGAATTCACACGGAACTCCGTGCCTGAACTTTCGGCCCTTAATCTTTCTTTCTTTTTGAGCCATCTACTTCTCGTCTCTAATTCATCATCTTAATCCTCATATTAGCCTTTATTTCATTTAGCATGAAAATTATGGATATTACAGTTGTAGTCACTTAAATTATGAAACCTTACTTGTGTAAAAGCTTGATGGTTGTTATGCAATGTTTGTCTTGACTTGGAAACTTGATTGATTGTTCTTGTTTCATGACATACTTGATTTCGTTAATAATCATGCACGTAGATGTATTATTAGAGTGTTTACTACTGAGATTTCCTTGAAATCTCACCCTTCCCAACTGACCATTTTAGGTACAAGCACAAGCAAGGGTAAGAGCAGGGTTTATGGTAATTGAAGATGGCATGATATTATGAGCTTGCTTGTAGAAATTATGAATTATGTTTGAAGTTATGTTGAGGATTGTTGTAGTTATGTAAATTAAACCTCTACATGATAAATGATGATTAAATGTGAATGCATGCATGAATACATTCAAAATAAGTAGACAAGTTAGGCATGCATTAATAGAAGTTTTAAAAATGATCAAAAGAGGTTTTAATAAAATTATAGAACTGGCAATTTTACAAGTAAAGGGTTCCAAAATCTTCAAAAATGCCCTATTTTCAAGTGATGATGAAAAATAGCAAACGAACTTCGATTGAGTTGAAACATTCCAGTTAAATACTGCACATTCTAAGTTTTAAAATGAGCCAAAGTTTGCTAAATTTGGATTGTAGATCAAGAGTTATGATTTTCCAAAGTTGAGTGACAAATCTGGAAAACTGGAAAGTTACCAAATGAACAGTGCAATTTTGCGGATAAAACTGTATCAATTATGCAATTTTTGGGACCAGTGAGTATTTTTCCCTGTAGATGACTTTATAAGCTTCAAATAGAAATTTGAACCACTCCATTCCGATTTTTCTAGAATTAGTTATGATTTATCAAAGTTGGGCCAGAAATCTGGAAAATGACCAAGTGAATAGTAACCTAAAAATGAAATTTTCAAGTTCACTTCTTTGGTTGATTTAAGTTATTAAGGCCCTAAAGTGGTTCAATAGTAATGTAATATGAAGCTTATAGGGGAAAATAAGGAGTGTTACAATGTCCTTTTCTATTGCAGTAACTATAAAATGCGAATGGTTCTATGAATGCACAGACTTTTGAAAGTATTTCAAATAACTCTTGTTTCCATTCTTTTTATTTCCCTTTTTAAAATCATTTTGCGGATTATATCCTATACCACTTTTGTCATTTTTAACTTTTTGATTTTTCAAAATTATTTGTAGCATTTCACTGCCTTGAGTAAACTTCTGAAGAGATTTGGATAAACGTTTATTTTCATTTTTCAAAGTGTTACAGTTTGTGCAAGTATTGACGACAACTGGTTCTTCAGTAGGTTTCTCAAGTTCTTTAACTCTTTTTCTTAGAAAGGATAATTCTTTTGGAAAATTGAGTAATTCAATATGCATTTCATCATATTCAGAACGTAATTCTTCATATGTAGCTTCAAGAATTACCTTTTTTGCTTCTGAGTCTTCTTCCTGAGCAACAAGGTAGAGGTTAGCTTCCTCCTCAGCTTCACTTTCATTTTCATCTGAGCTATCACCTCAAATTCCTGACACATGCTTTCTTCTTTTTGAAAGATTTGAATTTCTTTCTCTCCTTCCCCTTTTCTTTGTTCTGGTTGACAAGTTGTGGATAATCAACTCAAACATGACCAGGTTTGTTGCATTCATAACAAATGACTTCACTTGTTCCTCCTTTAGATGGCCTTTTGAAACGTTGATCCTTGCGATACGTTCTTCTGAACTTTCTAACCACCATTGCAAGTTCTTCATCTTCTACATTACCTTCTTCTTCATCAGTTTCTGACTCTTTCTCTTTTTCTTTCACAGTTTTGAGAGCCAGCCCCTTTTTCTTCTTCTCTTCAATGTTTGATAATTCTTTCTTAAATTTTTGCTTACTTTAATATTCAGCAAGCCTTCCAAATAGGGCTGCTACAGATGTCATTGATTCTCCACGGGATTCTTCAATAGCTGTAACCTTGGCTTCCCACTTACTAGATAAGACATTCAGTATCTTTCTTACTAATTGTGAGCATTGATCATATGTCTTACCAAGGACAGCTAGTTTGTTGATGAGGTGTGTGTGACACATTTGAAATTCAGCAATGGTTTCTTCTTCTCTCATACTGAGTAAGTCATACTCAGTAGTGAGCATGTTAACTCTGCTTTCTTTTACAGCCTCTGTGCCTTTGTAAGCTATCTCCAGAGCTTCCCACATGTGTTGCAGAGGGCAGAGTGCAAACTTTGAAGAAGTTAACTTCATTTAACGCTGCTTGTATCTAATAGCATCTTCTTCTTATCTTCTTCATCAAACTCTACTTTAGTTTTAGGAACCAGCTGATCTTTATCTTTTTTCATCGACACGATGTTTCCTGTTTCAAAAACATCCCATTAATCAAAGTCAGTAGCCAAAATAAAGTTCTGGAATTTTATTTTCCAGAATGAGAATTTTTGGCTGTTGAACGCTGGTGGTCTAATTTGGTAATTGATGCTCCGTCTGTAATAATGTGTTCGCCAAATCCTGCCATGGATCTCTCTTGAAACTGTTTAGTTCTTTCTATAAGAGACCTTCTATTTTACCAAATATCAGCGTAGGATTTGACCAAGAGGGGGTTATTTGGTCAATTTAAAAATCTAAACTGAAATCAGAGAATTAAAATAATGCCACTAAGCAAGGCAAAGAGTGATGAACACAGGAGATTTATACTGGTTCGGTCCTTCTTACCTACGTCCAGTTCTCAAAGTACCTCTGAGCTTTTCAATCCACTAATCAACAATAAACAAGGCCAATAATGCCTTTACAGCGGAGAATCACACTCCCCCTCACCATATGCAATAAAACAGAGACTCACGCTCTCTATTTTCTAACCAATTTATAACCTAGTAAATTCAAGCTCCCAATCTCGCATATCTCACAGATTTACAATGAAGTTTAATGATACAAACTCTCTTGAAAGAGTGGATAATAAATCACTGAAGCTCACCGGTAATAATGAATAATGAATAAGACGACAGAAGGTAGTTTGAACAACAATGGCGTATTCAATTCACTTTCTCAAATCTGTTCTTCTGTCTTTAAAGCTTCCTCATTTTATAGACGACACTTTAGCAAATGTCCATTACTTAGATTTTGAATATTCGTTAGAGAGAAGCTTGTGTCCGTTACTCACATTGGCTGCTTTTGTTGACTGTCATTAATGCTTCATAAATGTTGTGGTTCAACTGCCGCGCCGGAGGTCATTAATGGTCGTCTTCATTCCTTGGACTGCCTGACCTTTTTAATAAAAGATCTGCAACGTATTTATTAGGGCAATTAATATTTAAAAAGGTTAGACATAAAAAATGAAAGTTTCGGAGAGAGATAGGCTCAGCTGTCATACTGATATATTGTCAGAGAAAAGATTACTCAAGTTATGAAAGGAATACTCGAGTATTGATCAGATATGCAAGTGAAAATTTTGAATTTTATGAGCCAATACTCGAGTTATAATTTTTGTACTCGAGTGATGGGAACACTTTTGGTTTCTACTCGAGTGTTTAGGAAAGAACTTGAGGTGAAGATTTTTGAAATGCCACAATACTCGAGTGTTGAAATCATAGTACTCGAGTGTTGTCACTTTTCTTGCCATTACTCGAGCGTCCTAATGCAAGTGTTGTGTTTGTTTGAAAAAGAAAGCCCGATACTCGAGTGTTGAAAACAATACTTGAGTGTTGATAACACTTTCACTTTGATACTCGAGTGCTCTTACTTCAAGTGTTGTGCCATGTTTTGAAAAGAGCTCGATATTCGAGTGTTGAATAATCAAAACTCGAGTATTGACAATACTTTCATTTGTCACTCAAGTGTTCTGCTTCAAGTGTTGCCCCATGTGTTGGAAACAAAGCTCAATACTCGAGTGTTGTAAACTAGCACTCGAGTGTTGGCAACACTTTCAATATTCACTCGAGAGTTCTGCTTCAAGTGAAGTGCTGCAGTTTGAAAAATCTACTCGATACTTGCGTATTAGAAAATCAATACTCGAGTGTTGCCAATACTTCCACTTGTAACTCGAGCACTCAGCTTCAAATGATGTTCTGCAAACTGAAAATGGAACTCGATACTCGAGTGTTTGAAAACTAGAACTCGAGTATTGACATCACTTTCACCTGATACTTGAGTTTCATTTGCAAGTGTTCAAATTTAAAATCCAATACTCAAGTGTTTCAAAAACATCACTCGAGTGTTGACAATACTTCAACCTCACACTCGAGTTTGCACTAAGAGTATTGAATCGCAGAATCATTTTGGTTCACAATACTCAAGTGCCTGACTTCATTACTCGAGTATTCTCATCACTTCCAACAGTAACTCGAGTGTTGTCTAAAAGTATTGATTTTAACACATTAAAAAGCTACAATAATCGAGTTTTAAGACATAATGCTCGAGTATTCCAATACTTTTCAAACAAACTCAAGTACTGAAGTACAGAACTCGAGTGTTTCATTATAAACACTTTCTTGACATTAATCTAAGCTTCATAATCCCTAAAATCATTTTGTTATCATCAAAATATGGCATCAACAAAAGACATAATTTAGGTGACGACTTAAGGTGACTTTTTAGCATCGACTCTTTTGTCGTTACACCTTCAGTGGTGACTTTTCTATCATCGCTAAGTGTTAGACTTTCAATGGTGACTTTTTCTATTGTCGCTAAAGGTGACTTTCAATTGTGATTTTTATCGCCACTGAAGGCCAGACTTTCGGCAGCGACTTTTTCCATCGTCCTTGAAGCCATAGTTTCAATGGAAACTTTTTTGAGTCGTTGCCAAAGGTAAGCCTTTTAGCGGCAACTTTTTGTGTCCCTGTTAAATGCAAGAAATTAAATATTTATTTTATTTGTAACTTTTTTATTAAAAATAATATTTAAAATAAGTATATAAGAATTATTATTCAATCAATAATATACTATATATAAAATTAAAATATATAAAATAATACACACATACATTAAAATTATCACTCAATTTATTTTTAGTTTCTAATAATATTATATATTGTATATAGATATATGTATAAATGTATATAAATGTCTATAATTTATTATGTGGCATAATATTAAATATTTAAATATGGATTTAGAATATGCAAATTTATTGCAACTCAATTGGCAAAAGCTCACCTGTTCACCCAAAGCGTTGGAGGTTTGATTCTTGAAGAATGCAAACTTACATATTTATCAGTTGGCGACATGTGGTAGGACGAGGTGGTGACATGTAGCGTAGGTGAGATGGTATACATGTGGTGACACGTGGTGTGTAGGGACTGGTACATGGCACCGGCCGGTAGTGATGTGGCAGCCATTAGAGCAATTATTATTATGTTAATAATAGTAAAAGTATTGGTGGTGACAAAAAAGTCACCTACCTTTAGTGGCAACTTTTTGTCGCTGCTAAAAGTCTTTTCGGTGTGACATATTTTTGCCGCAACCAATACTTTGAGCAACAATTGTTATGGCATCGACTTTTTGGCAATGACTTAGCACTACCAAGAGTCTTTTAATGATGACTTTTTATACTTTCAGAGGTGACTTGTCATCGCTAAAAGTCAATTTTTTTGTAGTAGAGAAGTCTCACTCTCATGCATCTAGACAGTGCTCAGGAAGAGTCAAACTGAAATTTAGATGAATAGTATAAATTAATTATATAAACATGCTTATGTTTTCATTAAATATATTATATTTTTGCAATTGTTCGCTTTTACTTCACTATATTACTACATAATACACTTTTCACATCCATTTTTAAGGCATTGTCATGTCCATTTTGTGGGGATGTCTTTTGTTGTCACATCCTTTTCAAAACACCACAATATTTCATAGGTTCGGGAGACAACAGTTACTACATAAATCATTGTTTTGGCAACAAACAGCCAGTCTTAAAACTAAGTTAATTCCAAACACCACAGATGTTTTCATAATGTATTAGCTTAAGTTAATTCCAAACACCACAGCTGTTTTCATAATGTATTAGCTATATTAATTAGTAAATTTGTATACCTGACGTGACAGCAAATGCTATCGCAACTAGTTAACGTAGCAGAAGTTTTGGGCGTGCTGGCGGGGGAACGTTACATCCCCCCCTCTCTAGTAGTGTCAGTGTTTAATTTCTTCAATCCATGAAAAATATTTAGGGTTAAAAATCATTTTTCTCCAGATAAAGTATCATTGGGCACTTGTTATTTGACCATTAATTAGTTTTGACCTCTCTAGTGCTGTCAAGTTGACCCAATCCAATGCAAAATTGCACCCAAAAAAAACTTCCAAGTGCCAGTGATATTTCATGAAAACTTCTAGGGCAAAAATTACCTTGAACCCTATTATTTATTATATATAATAGGAAGATGCACTAATATTGTATAGCGTTATTAACTCTTACGTTAGTTATATAATAATTTTAGTAATTTACAATAGTGAAATTACCCAACAAATAACGCCGGAAATAATATTCTAATTGTAGGAGTGTGGCATTTATCATCCAAAGTTTGAGGATAACTACATGACAATTTCGGTTTTCAAAATTTAATATAAAAAAAATTATTTTTATTGTACATATGGATTACTAAAAGATGGATATTTGGTCCTTTACAAAAGTTATAAAAATGTACTATCTTAATCCTAAATATAATATTCAGATTAAATGTTTATTTTAATCCTAAATATATGATGATTATAATGTCAACAATTTAAGATAATTTTAAACTAACTAATACACATTTTTTTCAAATAATTAATTTAACTAATTTTTTTAATATTTGTAATTAGTGATCTAATATCTTATATTAATTTTATTTTTATTTTTTGGTGAATACCCTTGTAAACACCATATTTTGTAAGGGTACCAAATAAGATAATAAAGTTGATTAAAAAAATTCCTTCTTGATCCTCTTTTGTAATTTGGAAAAATGTAATTAATGGTGATCAGCTAGCAATTAAATTTTAGAAAGTTTTCCTTGTAACAATTTTTGGAAAACCTCATTTATGAAGATTAACTTGCAATTGAGGAGAGTCTTCCGTGCAAGAAAAATAACATTTATGATGATTGCCTCCCAGATTAAAAAATGTCATGAAGGAATAAAAAATGATAATAAAATAAATAACAAGTTACTTAGTGATGATGATTGGGTCAAGATTATGAAAGTATGGTTCTTACCCTTCAAGAAAAAATTAAAAATAAAAATAGGTTAAACTATACTTTTAGTCATTTATGTTTACGTCATGTTTTATTTTAATCCTTTAAGTTTAAAAAGTGCATCTTCAGCCCCTCAAATTTAATGCTGTTAGTCTCACTTAACGTAAATTGCTAACTCATCAAATTTAATTGAAGACTGTGCAATAAAATGTTGACAAAACATACTCACATTTTAATTTTAATTTAATAATACAGTAAATTTGATATTTTAAATTGTGTAAAATAAAAAAGAAATTGTGCAAAATAAAAAAAATTTAAAATAACGCCATTAGTATGATAAGTCAGCAATTTCTGTTACGAGAGACCAACGGCATTAAGTTTGAGGGACTGAAAGTGCACCTTTTAAATTTAAAGGATTAACGTGAAATTTGACGTAAACAGAAAAGACTAAAAGTATCATTTATCCATAAAAATATTATTAATGCAATCCCTTAGTTATGTTAATTAGTTTCAAATTAAGTAATTTTATTGATAGAAAAAATATTAAAAATAAAAAAGAAAATTACAAAAATTGCATTAATGGAAACAAACCCTTCTTCTTGCCTATAAAAAGGAGAGAGAAAAAAGGCACTAAAGAAAGGTAGGGAGATAAATTCCACTTCTTCATTCGACGTTATCATTCTAAAATGTTCTCACATGAATTAAATATAAAATGCATTAAAATATATATCCCGCTTCATTAAAAAATTTATTTTCTATGTTAGTTATTGGACGTACGTACAATAACTAATCATATTATATTTTTCTCTTCTCATTTTCTTGATTGCATGGGTCAAATGCAGATGAAGGCTCAAAGTGAAAAATGAATCGGATCAAGAGAGATTAGCCATCATAGTTTATAGTTTATGGGGGAGGAGTTAAGCATATTAAAAAAGGTTCCACTTTCCTAGTCCCAATTAATTGATTATTCATATTGATCCTACTTTATAATCTTTTAAGTTATTTATCGTGTAAGGTTTTTTTAGAACCGCCTTAAGTATCTGGATTCATCAGTAAGCAGTGTGAGATCTTCAAGTATACGAATATGGGTTGCTCATTTTACTTTATAATTTAGACTCAATTTTTATAGATGTAAATAAAATGAAAATATTTCTGCTTTTTCATAAAAAAAAGGTCTGAAAATGCTTTCTGCTATGTGAGATTTTTACGACCTACTCAGACAAAAATTAATATTCTTCCATGGAAGATTATGATAATCTCTTCAGGAAGTTTAATCCAAAACTCTTTCAATAAGCCTTGTTTAAATAAAAATAAAAGAGGGCTTTTTTAATAAAACATACCAATCAATAAAAAACATATTTTAAATGAATTTAATAAAATATATTTCTAAAAATACCAACCAATTCACATCCATTTTTATCCCCAAAATATGTGGACTTTGATCACTTTCAAGAGTATGTAGGTCCTAGGCTCTCTTATTAGGTCAATCTCCCCTATTTTTCTTTATTTTCTCGTTTTAAAGATACAATATTTTCTTTTGTATTTTGTGTAATTATAATATTTTTAAAGGTCATACTATTTTTAAAAGCCAATTAGTATAACCGTCTCATGAATGGTGCTGTGAGGTGACTAACATATTCCCCACGTAAAATATAATCGACACCCTAACTCCTATTTGTTTTAAGTAGATCACTTTTTTTTTTTTTTAAGTTTCCAAAATCGATCCTTTCAAAATTTTAATGGTGACTCATTGGGGTTTCTTTCCCTCAAGGGGAGACTAAAAATCCAACGCGACCCCCCTAGATGTTTAGACTTACAACAATGAACAATATTATAAACAATTCTTATATTCTCTCATTCCACTTAACTTACTCTATTAAGTACTTTTGGAAAACATGGAAAATCATTTAAAAAAGTATTTTCACATTAGTCTGAGATGAAACTTGATAGAATCCAATATTTGCATGATTTTCTTGAATTTGGTTGGTTTTTTGTAACACCTTTATCCTCATTTTGCATGTATTTGTACCATTCTTGATTATATTGGTTCATGCATTGCATTTTGTTGGTTTAAGGATAAAAACGTGTCATTTATCTCATCCAAACTCTGAATATCTCGATCCTTAATTTGTCTTATTTTTACAAAGCTATTTGTTTTTTTGTTGAAAAATGGGCCACCCTTGTTGGATTAGGCCCAAAATCCATATGGTGGGTCGAATGTGCAAATATAGATTTCTGTGGGAATAAAGTTGTAATATTCCCAATCAAGTGAATTTGAAAATTAAAAAAAAATGAAATTTTGAGTGGGAACGGTTGAGGGAAGGATTGTGCGGGGAACAGTTTTCCCATTCCTCTATTTGAGGAGCAAACCCATACGTGAATAAACTACCAGACATCAATTCTCTTTTCTCCCTCTTCCAAAACTCTCTCTTCACCAAGAGTGTCCTTTTGCTGTGTCTTATATCCGGATCCGCTCCTGTGATTCGTATTTCGTGTGGGTATCTGCAGTATATGTTCGACTTGTCAGGTACGCCTGAATCCATCAGTGGTATCAGAGCTGTGAGTTCTATGGCAATTCTTCTAACTGTATGAATTTTGAAATTCACTGTGCATGTTCGTTCATGATATTCTCTCTACAAAACTGTTTCATTCTTGAATTTCATGAAGTGCAAATCATCAGATTTTGTTTGCGTATGCAATTTTCTACATGATTTTTGTTATGCTAAGTGATACGTTTCTCTCCTGCATATCTGTACATGTGTATGTATGTTTAAAATGCTTTATGTCTTTCTAAACGAACACAGAGAACGAAAACGAACTACATAAACGAAACAGAAGGAGAAAACCGAAACCCATAACTTAAAACTCGATTCTGGTTCCCATAAAACACGCGTTTTATGATTAGAAAACATGTACATCATGAAGAGCTCGTCAAAACGAAGACGTGGACACCAAAAACGCGAAGAACGGATACCGGACGAAGAAGTTATGGAGTAAAAAGGCCTCTCGAGTTCCGTAGCATTTTTCCAGACAATGAAGAAGACCCATGCTTCAAAATGTTCCCATTGCATAGATCTCGTCAAGACGAAAAAATAGACACCAAGAACGTCAAAAACAGACGTCGGACGGCAAAGTTACTGATAAAAATGAAAACGGGTTGTCGGGTCCGTCAAACCAGACCCATTTTTCGTTCAGACCTGACAGAGGTTGAAGATGAACAGTGGCGGCGGACTGGGTCAAATCGAGGACGGGTCAGGTAGGTTAACCCGACCCGATATGGAAGAAGCACCGAAACGGTGCGTTTCACCTTGGAGAAAATGACGTCGTTTGAGACTTAAACAAAACAACGAATGCAACCTCCGAGGATTCGAACCCGCGACGTGCAAGTGATGCCTGGCGCCTTAACCACTCGATCTTGTGGTTCACGTTGCAGAAAAGGGATGAAATAATATATATAATTTTAATCAATTAGATTTTTTTAAAAAAAGGGGAAATTAACAGATTGGGCTAGAGAGGCCCAATTCGTGAAAAAAAAACAAAGGACCGAGCCGGGTCAGAGAGGCCCAGTCCGAAGAAAAAGAACTATATAATAAAAGAATAAAAATATATAATAAAAAAGGGGGAAGTGCCACGTGACGCGTGAGGCCACGTGGCATGTCATTTTGACACGTGGACAACAGTACCGAATCGGAAACGATGCGTGGATTTTAAAGAACCAGCGTGTGTACAGAACAGAAGCCTATACGGTGGCGCGTGGCTTACACGCGCCACCACCCGAGAGTGGCCTTCGTATGTCTTCCGAATTAATTCAGGACTTAATCTTCTCGGGGCGCGTGACGACGCGTGGAACCTCCAAATGAGACACGGTCTGTTCCTAAAAATTCTAAAATTCAAGATCTTCATTTTGATATGCTATTTGCCTATTTTTGAAGGCATTTCAAGATCTATTTTTGAATGAAAATCAGTGCTTAGTTAAAGGTTTCTTGAAATTTTCAAAAAAATGTTAATTTTAAATTCTTTTTTTAGGAAAATCAATGGAGCAAGAAACCTCATATAGCACTGAAGCACTTTCTTATGGATCGATGCATTTTGAATATATAGATGAAAATATTCCTGTAGAGGATCCTGAACAACAAATTGAGGAAGATTTTGAGGAAGACCTAGAAGAAGAGGATCCCAAGGAAGATCCTCAAGAAGATTCTGAAGAGAATCCTGATGAGAACAATCAGGGAGGTCAAGAGCCTCAAGAGGTCTACTCAGACCTAGGTCCTAAATCCTCGTTCTCATTTAATTCAAAACCTCAAAATTATGACGAGGAGGTCAACCAACCCTTTTCCCTCGCTATGGCAGCGACAATAGCCGAGTATGATGCAATGAGAACGGCCAGATCTAAAAATATAAACATCATTTATGGCATCATCACAAACTATGTCAGCGGCATAACTAATGATGAGACTGCGGAATTCTCACTACAAAAAAACGATTTATTAATAGCGGTTTTTCCATACATTTGTAGCAGTTATAACTGCCACTAATACACTTTGCAGCGGTTAGCAAAACCGCCGCTAAATTCACCGTAGCAAGCTAATTAGTAGCGGTTAATGAGAGCCGCTGTGCACACGGAAATAACCACTACCACCTTTTGCAACGTACCTTTTGTAGTATCAAAACACCGCTGCTAATATGGCGGAAATGAAATTTCAAATATTCCCTTAATTATTAGCAGTGGTTTTATAACCGCTCCTAAGTTTAACTTAAATATTCCCGCCTTTTTTAGCCCATTTTTAAAATTTTCTTCCATTATTAGAAGCGGTTTCATAACCGCTATTAGGTTGAAACTTAAAATTTCGCGCCTTTTTTGCCCATTATTTGTAGCAGTCAGAAACCGCTGCTAAATGTCAGTGAACCGTTAAAAAAATTCCCTCCAAATATACCGCCTTTTTTCGGCCATTGTTTTTGTAGCGGTCAGAAACCGCTGCTAAATGTTTTGTAAAACAAAAAAAATCAATTACATCTGTAGCGGTTGTGCAACCGCTACTAAATAGGATAAATATTAAAAAAAAATAAAAAAACTACTTACTAATTTTTAAAATCCATAAAAATGTTAAAATATCAGCAACAAAATAAATTAATAATATCATTAAAAAAATAAACTTTATTTATACATACGTTTATAACATAACATAAAAGCAAAAGATCAAAACAACATAAACAAAGGTAAAAACAGAAAACCACAAAATTTCAAAACATTTCTCTAATTAAAATAAGAAACTCCAATTAAAATAAAACGATTATACACGAAACAATTACCAACAACGCGCCAACATTCAAACAACAAGAAGGAATCTACCATATAACACAACAGGGAGGGAAGGGTATTTATAGTGTCCTCCGCTTCAATTAGTAGCGGTTTATGTCGCTGTAATTTGCAGCATTTTTTACGTTCAGCAGCGGTTAAGGTTGATGTAATTTGCAGCGTTTTAGATTTAGCAGCGGTTTATGTGGCTGTAATTTGCAGCGGTTTTTTTAGCAGCGGTTTATGTCTCTGTAGTTTATAGCGGTTTTTTGTTCAGCATCGGTTAAGGTTGCTGTAATTTGCAGCAGTTTTATCGCCAGCAGCGTTTTTTTGCAGTGGTTTAGTAACCGCTGCAAAAATATTCAACTTGAAAAAAATACGCACCTGGTTTATTTATTCATCTTTATCAACTCTAACAAGTGATATAGCTTCATCTCCTTCGGGTAAAAGGTTTCCAAAAGTAGTATGCTGGAATGGCTCCGGCTTATGTGGCAAATGTTCATCACTATCACCCATGTCATAAATATCTCTGAGCTTGAGATGAACCACCATACTCCAATCTTTATGTTTCGGATCTTCGACATAAAAAACTTGTTGTGCCTCTGATGCTAGAATATATGGTTCATCGTCTGTAGAATCACCTGTGTGAATGAGCCTTGAGAAATTCACAGATGTGGTGCCCAACTCATCTGTGATTATACCACGAGCAGTTGTTGTATTTGCCCAGGAGCACTTGAAAAGCGTGACGGTGAATTGACCCTGATAATTCAATTCGATGATGTCAACTAGCTTTCCATAGTAGTGGATGTGACACTCCTTAATCTTTACCTTTAGCTTCATTAAATATCTATTTGGAAGCACATTTAGGCCTTTAGTGACCTAGAGTAACCAAAGAGTGAAAAATAAAATTTTCAAGTTTAAGGTTACTATTCACGTCACTATTCACAGATTTTTGGGCCAAATTTGAAAATTCATAACTAATTGTAGAAAAATAGAAATTGAGTGCTTCCAGTTTCTATTT
>JANTPZ010105226.1:0-19884 GCA_025593235.1 Vachellia pachyceras
ACTTTATGACATTGTGGAAATGTGTTTATGAGTGACATTATGCTATGGCCATATGCATTGATATGTGCTTGGTACACATTTTGCATTGTTACACATTAATTCATAAACTTAAAGCATGTCATGCAATTTTTGTTTATGTTAGTAAGCTTTGCTATTGGGATTTCCAAAAATCTCACCCTCCCCCCCAACCATTTCTAGGTACAAGTTCATCAAAGGGTAAGGAGAAAGTTTATGAAGCTTGAACCATGGAATTTGATGTGATTTTGTTAATGAAACTATGTTGTAATATAATGTTATTTGGGAATTTATGTATGGCATGTAATATGTGATGTAAACATATGCATGTATGGTTGGTATGTGTTAGTTAAGGAACCCTAATTGCATGATTAAATGTGGTTAAGAAAGGATTAGAATTTAGGGTTTCAAATGGTAAAGTTTGAAATTGGAAAATTGGTTAAATGTTGAAAATTAAGTTAACCAAACCCCTAATTTGGCCTGTTGGGAAACAGAGCAAATGAACTCCAAATGAGATGAAATTTTATAGAAATATAGTTCACATTGCAAGCTTTAAAACAAGCTAAATAACACTGAATTTGGAGTTTTTTACAGAAAGTTATAAAGTTCCAAAGTTTGAAGAAAATCACTAAAAAACCTGGGAAAATAGAAAAAATGACCAAATGAACAGTGCTTTTTCACGAATTAAACTGTATCATTTGGGCAAGATAATAACTCAATGAGTATTTTTACCTTATAAAGGAACTTACAAGCTTTAAATAGAAATTGGAAGCACTCAATTTTGATTTGTTTAGAATTAGTTATGAATTTTCAAAGTTGGTCCAAAAAGCAGTGAATAGTAACTTTTAAAAAGTTGAAAGTTTTCAAATTAAACTATTTGGACTTTTTAATCACTTTGAGGCTTCCCATTGATTCCAAATCAATATATAATGAAGCTAAGGGTAAAGTTAAGGTATGTCACACTTATCCTTCCATCATGAGTGTTGAGCTAGTTACCATGAGTAGCTAAACCTCTTCCTTCCTCTTGGAGATGGAGAAGGCATGAGTTCAAGAGCTAAAAAAGGGAGTAGTGGTTTAATTTTGTATTGGATTAATTCGTTGCTGAGTTAGGACTAGTGATTTGTACTTAAATACTTGGTCATGGTCGTGCCAAACTTGGATTAATTGTCTATTGATTTGCTTTGTGTTTGACTTGGTAGTGTGAAGTCTCATTTCTACCTATTCAATGAATCTTTGTTACTCTCTCTTATCTTCCTAGTTGTGCTTGATATTTGAGGCAATAATGTTTTGATTTGGATTTTTCACTTGGCAATTTCTTTACACACACTGTGTTTTTAAAGGGTTTCACTTGTATGTTACAGTCACATCGCTATCCAAGGATCTTATTACCTTCAGAGATTATTTCTTGGAGAAGTTTGATACTTTGCAGAGCATGGTGAATGGTCTGGATAGCAAGGTGGCATCTATTGAGCAGTTCATCAGAGAGCATTAGACACCACCTACCTCTACTCCTTCTCCATCATATTCTCATTCCCCTGATAATCCACCCACTAATGTTGTACTGGCCATGATTGACTTCTCCTCTTCTATCATGAACCTTGAGCCACAGCCTATTCCTGCTCTACCTGTTTCCTCTATACCTTCTCTCGAGCCCTCTACTACTCTTAATATCCCTTATTCCTCCTCCCAGTGACCCTTGTTGCTGATGGCAAAAAGGGCGAGAGAAATTAGAATCTGTTGGGCTTTATGTTTTATGCTTTATGTTTTTCTGGACTTTATATTTATGAATAATGTTTTATGTTGAACTCTATATGGTTTATGCTATAAAAGTTGCAATGTGTTTGTTTCTCATTCCTAAGTTCTCATATTTCTGATTTATTATTTTGTCATCATCAAAAAGGGGGAGAATGTTGATACCTTGTTTTGATGATAACAAAATCAATGTTTTATGGAATTATGAAGTTGAAAATTATTTTTGAATTCTTGAGCATGGCATACTTCAAATTATTTTTCAAAGTTATATCTCAGTGCTTTTTGAAAATGCTCGAGCAATAAGTCAAAGTATTGTCATTACTCAAGCATTGGAACTCAATGCTCGAGTACTATGTTTTGGAACGTATGTTTTTGAACAATACTTTCACTCAGTACTTGGGTAAAACTTTCAAGCATTGACAATACTCGAGCACTGCCACCCAATGCTCGAGCATCGGGTTCTGAATAAAAGGTTTTATGCAATGCTATCACTGAATTCTTCAAGCATAACAGAAAGTATTGGAAATGATCGAGCACTAGTACTCAATGCTCGAGCATCAGGCTTAAATGAAAGGTCCTCAGACAGTGCTATTAGTCAAAACTTCAAGCATTGGCTAGAAGTATAGTCAATACTCAAGCACTAGGACATAGTGCTCGAGTGTTAAGATTTTCGTCAATCCTATCAGTCAATACTTCAAGCATTGGCTGGAAGCATAGCCAATGCTCGAGTACTAGAAACACATTGCTCGAGTGTTGAGAACTTTTACTTCATGCTGCCAAGCAATAAGTCACAGTACTCGAGTATTGAAGGTTTTACACAGTGCTGGGAGTAAATGCTACAAGCATTACCAATTATCGAGCACTAGCATTCAATTCTTGAGCATCAAGCCCAAAATGTTTCTATTCACTTATGCTTTCTGAAAATGCTCCAGCACGCTATGCAATCACTCATAAAGCTCAAGCACCATGACCTGGCACTCAAGTATTGAATACTTGCACAGAATGCTCGAACAGCCTTAAGAAGCATTGTCAGTACTCAAACACTGTATTTTATCACTCGAGTATTCAGATATTTTTCAAATACTTTCATCCTATGCTTAGCATTGAGTGGCATTGAGCTTTTCTTTAAAATATTCATTGTAATACTCGAGCATTAGAGTGTCATGCTCGAGCACTGCTTTCTCTGACAACTTTACTTATGACACACTTCACCTACGCTCTGTAAAAAATTTCCTTATCTATGTAACGAAATTTAAACGCTAACTACTCTCATAAATACAGAAAGGCTTACTTATGAAATAGGAATGAGGAGTAGCTAAAATCTCAGACGTGAAGCTTTTAACGTTCGTCTGCCACCTTCGTCGTTGATAATTTAAGCTTCATTAATTTCACTATTAATGGCAAAGCATACTGGTTGGTGAAGTGAGTAACGACTATTAATGGAGTCTAACGGCTACTTCATTACTCTTGACCTATAAAAAGCTTAAGTATTCAATACAGAGTAAAAAAAAGAGATGAACACTGAGAATATTCTACGATATTTATTACGTTCTCTGTAAATCATTCATTTTTGCTTTCTGAGCTTTAGTATTTGATATCTACTCGTTTGAGAGAGTTTTACTAGCCAACATTTATTGTAAATCTGTGAGTGACTCAAGGTTGGAACTTTGAGCTTGTTGGGCTGAATTTGAGATAAAAATAGAGTGTCAAATACTCTGTTTTAGTGAAAAATGTAAGGGGGAGTGAAGTTCCCATTGTAAAGGCTTGAGGAGCCTTCTGTTGTTGCAGATAGTGGATTGAGAAATCACAGAGGCGCTCTGAGGACTGAACGTAGGTCAAGAGGACCAAACCAGAATAAATCTTCTGTGTCATCTTCTCCCATTCTGTTTACTCGGTGACTTTGCTTTAATTCTATACACTGTGATTTTAATTTTAAAAAGTGACCAATTCACCCCCTCTTGGTCAAATCATACACTAACAAGGAATAGGAGAATGATGTCATCCATACCTCATCATTGACTGAAATATCGTGTGCAAAAGGGATGTGATGTGGTTGCATGAAAGGTTATGTTGTGTTAACGATCCCCATATGATTTAGGTAGTCACAATGTCTTGCTAGAGGCCGCTTGTGATTTGTGGTCCAATACTCGGTTTAACCCACCACCAACTTCATGTGGGCCTACAAGGTCGACGTAAGAACAAGCCCAACACGTGCTTTAATTCTAGGGTTTTTTAATTATATATATTATATATACATTCAAAATTACATTAATATTATATAGATAATGTCAATGTATGTTGGTTTCAATATTTAATTTATTTGATAAATTAAATAACTAACATTTATATTTGGATTTAATTTATAAAGATAAATTAAATGATTGGCTCATTGTTTGGATTAATTTAATACATATGATTTGATCAAATCTGTAATACTCCCTACTTTACTTTATTAGCTTCATATTATACATTATTGAACCACTTTTAGGCCTTACATTGCTCAAATTGACCAAAGAAGTGAAATTGAAAAATTGTCTCGAGTTACTATTCATTTGGTCAAAAATTCCAGTTTTTTGGCCTAACTTAGAAAATTCATAACTGATTCTAGACAAATTGTAATTGAGTGGTTCAAATTTCTATATAAATCTTATAACATTCTCTATAGGGGAAAAATACTCATTGGTTAAAAAACATACCTAATTGATATAGTTTATTGCGTGAAGTTGCACTGTTCATATGATCATTTTTCATTTTTCCATGTTTTTCTTCTAACTTTGGAAGACCATAACTTATTGTGCAAATGTCCAAATTCATTAATCTTGGACTAATTTTAAAGTTCACCATATAAAATACTTTTTTGGAAATTTTCAGCTTATTTAGACTTAGTTTACTATTTTTCTTCATAGCTCAAAGATTGGAAATTTTGAAGGGTTGTGGACCCGCTATTTCAAAAATTTTCCTTTCTCAAAAATTTGTGAAAACCCTTGTACCATAACTGACTCATCTCACATGACCATACATGCATTTATACATATATGCACATAATCAAGTAGAGGTTTAGGGTTTTACATTAAGTCCAAACCACATAGACATATACATGAAGCAACATCATATGACTTAGCAAATAAAGTATAACACAATGGTTCCTTTAATCCTCATTCACCTTGCTCTTACCCTTACTTGAGCTTGCACCTACGAATGGTTAGTTGGGGAGAGTGAGATTTCAAAGAAATCCCAATAGCAAAACACACTAACACAAGTACAAATGTGCATGACATCTCTACCTTTTGGGCCTCTGTAATTTTTTCTGATATTTTGGTCAACTTTGACATATTGACATTTGACTTTGGTCAAATGACCAAAATGCCATTAGGTTTTTTCATATTTTCCAAAATGCCTTTACCTTTCTTTCAAAATTCCCTTCTTACCCTTACCTTTCTAAAATTCTATTTTCACCTTTTCCTTTAATAACATTTGGGTCCTTCCCAGAAGGTCAACCATAGTGTCATTTCTCTAGGCCAAGCACGCTTAACTGTGAAGTTCTTATAAAATTTGGTGTATTAGGCCTAGACTGACTACGATCTTTCTGATCCATTAACTTCCTCATTTCTGTACTACCTATCTCAGGGTCCTCACTCAACACTTACCTATCGGTTTAGCATTTATTTCAATTGATAGTAAAATCATGGATATTATAAAATCATATTAATCCAAATTCAAATTTCATAATTTGAATTTCAAAGTTTTAAAAACAAGATTAATGTTAGATATGATTAGTTTTGATGATGTTAAATATAAAAGAGCAAAATATTTTTATAATCCATATTGATTTATTGCTATATTTGTGCATCCTTTTTAAATTGGAAGATGATGTAGTTAAATAACTTAATTTGAATGTTACAATGATCCAAATAGATGTCATATCATCATACGAGTTACCATTCATTTCAACTTCATTTCGATGCTCATAATTGATTCTTGAAGTTAAAACTCAAGTTCAGCATAAAAAACTCGAGTATGATGAGTTTTTAGAGTTTCCTATTGCAAAATTTGAAGCAAAACTCGAGTTAAAAACTCAAGTATTGAGATTTTGGGGTCAACACTCAGGTTTTGCATCATGCAACTTGAGTTTTAACCTCTTGGTGTAAACACTCAAGTTTTGGGTTATCAAAACTCGAGTTTCAGCCTCACAGTTAACTTTCAGCTTGATATATATTTGGTATTTTGTTCATATCTCCCAAACTATAAGTTTGATTAATGTGAAACCGGTTTTATATGAAACTAGACTCAAAATTAGTTTCATAAATACCAAGAACAACATCAAACATTTCATATGAAGGAGATATAAATTTTTAAACTTGGTGGTCAAATTGAAAGCTTTATCACTGACTTTTGATTATTGTATCTATCATATCTTTCTTTATATAACGGCTTTAGAACTAATTCTTATTTCATGTGTAAATAGACTTTCAGGGCTTTCCATTGATATATTACTTGTAAAGTTTGAAGATGTATTGATAGAGTTATGGGAGTTGCAATTTGAATCGTGTGCTGAAAACTGGACCTAACTGATCCAAGTTCAAATGATGAAGCAAAACTCGAGTTTCAATGCTTCAAAACTTGAGTTTCATACTAAGAATGGAGTTTTTATACAAAACTTTCTATGAAAACTCTAGTTGTGAAAAGAAGTTTTGTAAAGCATGAGTTATGTTTTGTGAAAACTCGAGTTTTGAAGAAAGAAATAACACTGGAAGGACAAAACTTTCACAGGAAACACTTTCTAACGGATTAATCTTCTTCAACAAATACTTGCTTCTTGTCAAGACTCCAACATCTATTCTTTCTCTTTCATCAAACAAATTTGTCAGAACAAACCAAGTTTGAAAAGCATAGCACAAGAGCCAAAGCTAAACAGAAAATACAATGCTGGAACATATATATTTTGACATATATAAATAGGAAGAAGCAACATACAGAGAAAGGAAGACAAAGTATATGGAGTCACTGAACACAAAACAGAGAGTATGGATTCGGGTAAATCCCACAATATTATGACTCTCGTATTATACTTCTCCAAGCGCTTCAGTGTTTATTTATCCACTCTTTGAGAGAGTATATTAGTTCATCCAAACTTATTGTATTTCCATGAGAAACTCAAGATTTGGATCTTGAGATTGTTGGGCTAAGTTTGAGTTGAGAAAATAGATCACGTTGGTCTCTGTTATAGTGTAGTTCGTGAGGGGAGTGTGATTCCCATTGTAAAGGCTTGAGAAGTTTATTATTATTGTTATTAGTGGATTGGAAAATCTCATAGGAGCTTTGAGGGCTGGACGTAGGTCAGGAGGATCGAACCAGGATAAATCACTGTGTTCATCATCTCTATTATGCTCTTTCTTTCGATGACTTTGTTTTTATTTACTCTTTGATTTAACAAAAATTTTGTGACACCCAATTCACCCCTCTTGGGTGACGACCATCCTAACAATTAATAAAGATTAATCTTGAATATCCTTTTAAGTTCAAATTTCAAGATAAATAAAGATTAATCTTGAATATCTTTTGAGATTCGAATTTCAAGATTAATAAAGATTAATCTTGAATATCTTTTAGAATTCGAATTTCAAGATTAATAAAGATTAATCTTGACTATCTTTTGGAGATTCAAGATTGATCAAGATGAATCTTGAATATCTTTTAATATTCGGATTTTCAAGATTAATAAAATATTAATCTTGAATATCTTTATATCTTTATCAAATTCGTATTTTCAAGATTAATAAAAGATTAATCTTGAATTATAATGCATTCCATAAGTTTTATAAATGTAAGGACTCATGAGCAATAAAGTGTAAGCATTTTTCAAATTTGATTGAGTGAGTCATAAAACCCTAGAGAGAGTGAAACCAAGGGCGTTAGCACACTGCTGTTGTTGGAGAGTGTTCGCATAGATACCAGTAGAAGGAGGCGATCAAAGAAGGTTTGCTCTTAGAGATCAGATTTCCAAGAACAACTAAAAGAGTATTGCTTGCTGCGAATTCAAGAACTACAAAAATAAGGTACTATCCTAACTACTTTGCCTTTGATAGATCCAAAAGAGGGACTAGAAAATTTTTTAAAGTTGTTTCTTCCGCTGCATTTGTGTGTTCTAATCCCAACAGCTGTATCAGAACCATGTTAATTGTGCGTTTTGTAACACCTCATAATATAATCCTCAAATACTTTATTAGAGACTACCAATGAGCCTCTTATAAGCCTTCTTGAACTTAAAATAGGCAAAAGGAATGAATTTTCAAAACTTGCCCAACGTTACTATTCATTTGGTAAATTTCCAGATTTTTGTCCCAACTTTGAAAATTCATAACTAATTCCATATAATATCCATCCTTTTTCCACAAATTGAAATAGAGGCCAAACCAGTAATTATGAGATGAAATGAGGTTTACAGGTAGAAAGTACGGGAAAAGCTTATGCCGATGGGTTGGAAAACCCAAAGTCAGACCTGGCATAGCAGGAGAAATTTTATAAGAACTACGCGGTAAAGCGTGCTCGCCCTGGAGTAGTGTAAGGATGGGTGACCTTTTGGGAAGGACCCAAATGTCATTACACAAAAAGATTAAGGGCATAAAAGTCAAGGGCAATCTTAGTATTTTGAAAAATTAGAAAAAGATAAGGGAAATTTGGTAAATAAGAGGAAGTGTAAGGGGATTTTGGTCAATTGACAAAGTCAAAGTCAAAAAGTCAACCATTAACCAAAAGTTCACATATGCCCAATAGATAGAGCAGAACTCACTGATCACTGCTATAGGTCCTAAAACTGTGAGTTACAACTTAGATTTTTGTCTATAAAATTTTGAAGAACAGAAAGCGGAAAATAATTATTTAAGGTATCAGGAGACCCCAATCAATTGAGTTCAAAGTATAGAAAAATAAAGTGAATTTTATAGTATTTTATAAAATTATTACCTAGTATACAATAAAGGCAAATTCCTATATCAGAGGGAAAAAGACTCGAAAACCCCAAAAATATAATTTTCTTTAAAAATTAATTACATGCAATCTGGAGGGCAAATTGGGAAAAAAGGGGCTAAAGTACCAGTAAAATATTTTGCCTTGAAAATATTTTGACCGCCGATTGATTGAGTCATTTCTTCACTTCTTTTGCCTGAATTTCCAAAGTACTAGATGCAATTTTGGTCCATCATGACCTTTCTTGAGCTTAATTTGGAAACTAGAATTGTTTGTTGTGATTAGCTTGATTTTGGGTTCAATTGCCATGAAATACGATATATTTACACCTAATTCTAATCATGAGCAAGAGATACTTCAAATCTTTGTTATTTCATTTCAGGATCTCTGGCAAAGAACGTGAGGAGGCATGTAAGATCTCAAACTTCCGTAACAAAAATAAAGGCCAAACCGATAGTATGAGATAAGTTAAGCCATATAAATAAAAGTACAGAAAGAGAAGATGTCAGTGGACCAAAGAGACCCTGGTCAATTTAGTCCTAAGGCTTTGAAATTATTAAGAATGTAAGCGAGGCACATAAATGTCATTAAGTATAAAGACCAAGGGCAATATGATTATTGGATAAAAAGGGCCAAACCAGTAGTCAAAAGTCAAGTTAGAGCCCACAGATAGAAAGCACGGAAAAAGATGATGCTGATGGACTAGAAAACCCAAAGTCAGAACTGGCTCATCGGGAGAAATTTTATGAGAACTCCGCAGTTAAGAGTGCTCACCCTAGAGTAGTGTAAGGATGGGTGACCTTCTGGGAAGGACCCAAATGTTATTACACAAAAAGATTAAGAACATAAAAGTTAAGGGCAATCTTGGAATTTTGAAAGATTAGTAAAAACAGGGGTAATTTGGTAAATAAGAGAAAGTGTAAGGGCAATTTGGTCATTTGAAAAAGTCAAAGTCAAAGTCAAAAAGTCAACTGTTCACCAAAATATCAGAAAAATTCACAGATGCCAAAAAGATAGAGCAGAACTTACTGATTAACTGAGATTTGACAGATTGTCAAAATTCGGCCTAGATATCTGTTTAGAGAATTTTAAAGGGTAAATTGGCCGAAAATAATTATTTAAGGTATCAGAAGATCTCAATCAGTTGAGTTCAGGGCATAGAAAAATAAAGTAAATTTTATATTATTTAATAAAATTATTGCCCAGTATACGATAAAGGTGAATTCCCAGAATGGAGGAAAAAGGACCCGAAAATCCTGAAAATAGGATTTTCTTTAAAAATTAATTACAGACATTCTAGAGAGAAATTTGGAAAAAGGAAAAGGGCAAGAGTATCAGTGAAAATTATAGTAATTTTTAATGCCTTAAAAATAAATTGCCCGTCAGAAGTACGTTTTGGGGGTTTTCGAAGGAATAAAATTACCTTGTTAATTTTAGATGAATTTTAGGTGTATTTTTAGGAAAATCTTTCGCCATATTACTAAATGAATTGTGGAGATTAAAAGAGGAATAAAATATCTCCAGAAGAGCAGAGGAAAATTTACTGGAATTAAGTTACTTTTACCTGTAAAAGTTGTAATTGGATGAGGTAACCGAACGGTAACTGGTTTAGTTAGGGTAACCAAGTCCCTAACCATTAGTTACCCTTAATTATTACCACTTCATGACAACTAATAGGAAGCAAGCAAGTTTATGTGTGTTGGTTGAATTCAAGCCTTTAGATTAAGGTTCAAGAAAGTTTTCTATTGGGATTTCCCAAAATCTCATCCTCCCCAACTAACCATGTAGGTGCAAGCACAAGCAAGTGTAAGATTAAAGTTCATGATGATTGAAGATGGCATAACATGATGTTCTTGCTTGTGGAATTTTGTGCGATATGGTTGGAACTTTGTGTTGAGAATTGATGTAGTTATGTAATTTTAAACCTCTACTTGATTGGAAAAAAGGATATATGGTAATGCAAGCATGAATATGGGCTAAGGTGCTAAATAATGTTAAAGGAGTAATCATGCATTACAAGAGGTTGAGTTTTAAAAACAAAGAGGTTTTGATAAATTTTTAAAGAAATGTCAAGTTTCCAAGCAAAGAGTTCCAAAACCCCAAATCTTTCTTGTTTTTGAATAGCGATGAAAAATAGAAAACGAACTCCAAATGATCTGAACATTTCCAATTAAATACTATACATTCTAATCTTTAAAATGAGCCAAATTTTGTTAAATTTGGACGTGTAGATAAGGAGTTAGGATTTTTCAAAGTTAAGAGAAAAATCTGAAAAATTGGAAAGTTACTTAATGAACAGTGATTTTTTACGGATTAAATTGTATCAATTGGGCAAGTTTTGGAACCAGTGAGTATTTTTTTCCCTGTAGATCACTTCATAAGCTTCAAATTGAAATTTGAACCACTCAATTTCAATTTTTCAAGAATTCGTTATGATTTTTCAAAGTTGGACCATAAATCTGGAAATTGACTAAAGAACAGTAACTTCATTTTTAAAATTTTTAATTTCACTTCTTCAGTCAATTTGAGTTATTCAAGGCCCTAAAGTGGTTCAATAGTGACCTATTATGAAGCTTGTAGGGGAAAATAAGGAGTGTTACATAACCGAATGGAATTTGGTTTGGTTAGTGTAACCAAACCCCAAACCAAATTTTTAGCCTTAATAATTACCACTTTATGGCAACCAATGAGAATAGAGCACATGAGTTAAAGGTTGGCTAAATGAGAGCCCTTGGATTAACCTCCTTAAATAAGATTAAATCTACACCATCCATTCCTTTTAATGAAGATTTTAATACACAATATTCACCTCATTCTTCCTCATTTTTCTGCACGGTTTTCTCACTCAAAAAGGAGAGAAAAGATGCCATTCTCAAGTAAGCACAAGAGGAGAAAAATTCCAAGAAAACCTAATGTCATGTTTGGTATGATGGAATTGGGAGGTGGAATTGGAAATGGAATTCATTTCCTATGTTTGGTATGGTGGAATTGGAAATGGAATTCAAAATGGGTAGAAATGAATTCCATGATGTAACCCATGGAATTGTATTCAATTCCATGGAATTGATTTTTTAGCCCCTCATTTTTTTAATGTTTATATTCATTTTCATCTCCATTTCCATCCTCATTTCTATCTTCATTTCCATCTTCATCTCCATTTCCATTTCCACCAAAATCAATTCCAACATACTAAATGAGCCATTAAGGTAAGAGACTTAAGTACCTGAACCTACACATATTCTTGATCCTTGTGATCTCCTCTACCACTTCCATGGATTCGAATTTGGATTAAACATCTCTTTTTCAAGATTCAAATTTTGTGTTCTTGAGAGCAAAAGTTAGAAAGAGAGGGATTTAGAGCCAATAATCATGTGTAAAACACTCCTTGTGTTGTAAGGAGTAAATTGGTGTATAGCTTGTGATTGTTTGATTGTTGTTTGATTGATTTGTCAATTTTGGGATGGCAAACCCTAAGGGGAGGTGCTGCCCAAATTTATATTTGAGGTAGAAGGGTTGTATTCAAGCTACATAATCCATGGAAATGAGTTTGGGATCAAGAATATGTTGGTATATATGTTGAAAGTTTGAGAAATCATGTTATTGTGTTTGTGGAAGATTTTGGTCCAGATCTATGATGGTGGGGAAGGAGCTGGATTTTGATGATTTTAATTCTTCCAATGGTTTTAAAATGAGATTTTGTGTAGGGTAAAAGTGAACACAAGTTTTGGGAAGCATTAGAAATCATTAAGACAAGTGAGCACAAGTTTTTTGGTGATTCTCTTGGCTAGTTTATGACTAGAGAATGATGATTATACTTTTAAATGTTGTTTAGGAAGTTAAGAACTCAAGGAGCCCATTGGAAAGAGTCGTCAAGAATGCTTTAGAACTCAAGAGAAGTTAAGGAAAGCTAAAGGAAAAAGGTAGCAAGACCATCTAACTCTAATTTAAATTGTTATGAAAATTCCTTTTGAATTATGCATGACTTGATTTGAGAATTTATGATGATGAAAGTGTGGATGTGTGCATTTGTATGCTTTGGCCATATGTATCTAATTGTTACATGTTGCACTTTTATGAATCAACTTTTATATAGAAAGTTGTCATGCATTTTATGAAATATGTTAGATAGTTTGCTATTGAGATTTCCAAAAATCTCATTACCCCCAACTAACCATGTAGGTACAAGCTCAAGAAAAGGGTAAGAGTAAAGTTATGGATGAATGAAATGATGCTCTTGCTTGTGGAATTTTATGTGGCATGATTGGAACTTTATGTTTGGATATTGATGCAGTTATGTAAGTATAAACCTCTACATGGTAGTTAAGTAATTCCATGTTAATGCATGTATGATAATGAACAAGAAGCTAATGGTTTATCATGCATTTAGAGAGGCTTAAGAAGGGAAGAAGAGGCTTTACCAAATTTCTAAGAAAATGCTAAGTTTCTAAGCAAAGGGTTCCAAAACCCCGAATCTGCCCTACTTTTCGAATAGCGATGAAAAATGACAAACGAAGTCCAAATGACTTGAAAATTTCCAGTTAAATACTGCATGTCCTAAGATTTAAAATGAGCTAAAGTTTTCTAAATTTTGATGTGTAGATAAAGAGTTACGATTTTCCAAAGTTAAGAGAAAAATCTGGAAAACTGGAAAGTTACGAAATGAACAGTGATTTTTTACGGATTAAACTGTATCAATTGGGAAAGTTATGGAACCAGTACATATTTTTTCCCTGTATATCACTTTATAAGCTTCAAACAGAAATTTGAACCACTCAATTTCGATTTTTCTAGAATTAGTTATGATTTTTCAAAGTTGAGCCAGAAATCTGGAAATTGACCAAATGAATAGTAACACGTTTTAAAAAAAAATTCAAGTTCACTTCTTCGGTCAATTTGAGTTATTCAAGGCCCTAAAGTGGTTCAATAGTGATCTAATATGATGTTTATAGGGGAAAATAAGGAGTGTTACAAGGTAGCTCTGGAACCTTTTGCCACGGCGCAATTTATTCTTGTCACGGCCAATGTCAAGCGTGCAAACAGAAGAACTCTCAGGAGAGGTTGGCCATGGCGAATATCGTGAATTAGTAACCAGATCAGGATCCAAATGAAAAGAATAACCGACCCACACCTCTCACCCAACCCAAGATAGTTGAAAAACCCTTTTTAGGGTAATTCCTGAACAGAGAACATAGGGGGGAGCAGCCACACTTCATTATCCATTCTCTTGACATTTTTTCTCTCTACTCTCTCATTCCTCTCAACCCTAACCCTATCCACCACCTCCATCCTTAACTTCCAAACCATCTTGCATTCTTATCCTTCCATCTTGAGTGTGGAGCTAGTTACTATGAGCAGCTAGACCTCTTCCTTCCTCTTGAAGGTGGAGAATGTTGAGTTGAAGAGCTCAAAAGGGGAGTAGTGGTTTAATCTGTGTTTTTTATTGGATTACTTAGTTTCTGAGTTAGGACTAGTGATTCGTGCTTAAATACTTGGTCACGGTTGTGTCAAACTTGGATTATTTGTGTATTGAGTTGCTTTGTGTTTGACTTGGTAGTGTGAAGTCTCATTTCTACCTATTTAATGAAATCTTTGTTCCTCTCTCTTATCTTCCTAGTTGTGATTGATATTTGAGGCAATAATGTTTTGAATTGGATTTTTCACTTGCCAATTTCTTTGCACACACTAAGTGTTTTTAAAGAGTTTCATGGAATGGAGTTCATTGCATGGAATTTCTGACCCAGTGAGTTGTTGGGGTTTTCATTACTAACTCAGTGTGAAACACTACTCTACCTTATATTTTGCGAATCATGATAGCTTAAACCATTTCCAAGGGGAATTCATCATAAAACAACTTCTACATTTTTCTAATCTATTTTAGTTGCATTCCCAAAATCCAAAAACCCAAAAAGAAAGTTTAGTTCATATTTCAATTCAATACAAGTTTGAAATCAAAAACAGTTTTTCCATCTAGAGGTAAACATAATAATAAGATAATTTAACTAATTGCACACAAGGTTCTGTAGAGAATGACCCTGGGGTTGCATACTATAGTCCAATCCTTGGAAATCACAATTGTTTTGATCCTTTTCCAAGGCCTGACAACGACAAGTTTTTACACTTTCATCTGTGAACGGATCACCGATAGTACTTTATTTTGACAGGATAAAATAACCCTGTTTGAATTGGTATGTTTTCTAGGGGTATTTTTGGGATAAATATATCGCCATATGAATAAGTAAAATGTGGAGATGAAAAGAGGAATAAAACATCTCCAGAAAAGTAGAGAAAAATTTATTGGAATAAAGTTACTTTTACCAGTAAAAGTTGTAACCGGATGAAGTAACCGAATGGCAATCGATTTGGTTAGAGGAACTAAGTCCCTAACAAGATTTTATCCATTAAGAGCCAAGAAGGTGTTATGTGTCGTGGTGAATTGTGAGCCCTTGGATCAATCTCATTGATTCAAGATCAAATCTTGATTCTTGATTGTAAATTGGCAAATTAATGAAAGAGACAAATTCCTCTTCTTCCTCCTTCAATTGCATGAAATTGTGGCTAGAAAAATGAGAGGAAAAGATGTCATTCTTGCACGGAGAAGGAGAGAACAGCTTTAAGAACTCACAAGGTAAGAAGCTAAACCACCCAAACCTATACATATTCTTGATCCTTGCAACCTCCTCTACCTTTCTATTAAACCTCTCAATTTCAAGATTTAAAGTTAGTGTTCATGATTGTGAAAGTGAAAAAGAGAGGATTTAGAGGAAATAATTGGTTGCAAAAATATCCTTACATGATAAGGAGTAGTTTGGTGTATGTTTTGTGATTGTTTGAGTTGTTTATAAAATTTGAGCATGAAGTTACTGTTCACACAACACTGTTTGGTATTATTCATGAAGGAAAATGAATGATTTTATGATGATCAATTATGGGAAAATGGTTTAGTATAGAGATTATGCATGTATATGAAGCTAGAAGTTGAAAAATCACATTTTCTCAATTTATAGAGTATTTTGGTCCTGCTGCAGAAAAGTGAAAAGAAGCTGGATTTTGATGCTTCCACTGAGTTTAGAAGGCAAAATTGTGTAGGGTACAAGTGAGAAAAAGTTTTGGAAAGCATTAGAAATCATAAAATCAAGTTTGAAAGTTTTAAGAGTCTTGAAAAAGCAAGAAAGGAATTTAGTGCATTTTTGTAATTTCTTGCATGATTGATGATTTAAGAATAATGGTTATGTTCTTCAACCATGTTTAGGAAGTTTATAACTCAAGGAGCCATTAGAAAATTAATCAAGCAAATTTCAAGTGAAAGGGAAAGCTAAGTTAAAGAGGTAGCAAAATTTTTCTAACCTTAACTAATATTGTTGTGAAAATGTTTTGAACTTATGCATGACTTGTTGTTGATGATGAAAGTGTGAACATGTGCATTATTATGCTATGGCCATATGCATGAATATGTTCTTTTTGCACAGTTTACATTGTTAAATATTCACACTTATTTTTTTAAAGAATGTCATGCAATTTTAATGGTGTGTTAGTAAATTTTGCTATTAGGATTTCTATGAAATCTCATTCTTTCCACTAACCACTTCTAGGTGGAAGCTCCAACAAGGGTAAGGAAAAAAGTGACTGATCCTTGAAGCAAGTTTATGATGCTATTTGATGATGTTTTGGTTATGTAAATTAATTGCAATTTATGTTTAAGTTTTCATGTAGTTATGTAAGGTAAACCTCTACATGAGTAGTAAGGGTGGAAACAAGCCAGGCAAGGTCGGGCTCTACCCCAAATAGGCCTGGCCTGTTTGGGTGGATTCTGGCGTAGCCTGGTCTGTGGCCTATATACAGGCCTGTTAAACACTCAAACATAAAGATTTGTGTAACACATTTTAAAAATAGTTGACTTTAAAGCTCAACATCAATAACGCCTTATACAAAAAGAGTTTGGGTACAATGAATATTACTTTGACTATTGGTAACTAATAACAGATTCAAAGCTACAATCAAAAAATCTAAAGTGATTTGTCAGTCAGATAGTAAATGCTTACATTTTGTGCTGCTTCTTCTGTGGCAAATTCAACATGCCCAAAGCTTTAAATCTCCCAGTCTCATCTGAGGCTAAACGGACTTCAACAACTTCTCCATAAACCACAATGTTTGAAGAAGTTTTCCCTGAACAATTTTGAATTGTGAATCAAAAAATGGATGGACAAAATGCAATCAGTGGCACATGTTAGATTACATACACATCACTCTGTTCTACTTTATATGATAAATTTCCAACAAACAGAGTCTTTGAGTCAATCTGTACTTTTAGAGTAGATGGGGTGCGAGGCTGCAAAATTTTATGAAACATATCATAAAAATGATGAAACTAACACTCATGTTGCATAAAAGAGAATGAGAAAGGATATAAAGCATACAACTTTCTTTCCATTAGACTTTGCTGATGCAGCATCAACCATCTCCACATCCTTAGCCTGCTTAAAATTTGAAGTTAACATTTTTCATAGTTTGTTAACCGGTTAGCCCTTAACATGATAAATCAGCCAGTGCTAATACTGAATCTCCCTTTTAAATAGCATGGCCCTAAAAAAATATCATAGGCAAAGGCCTTAAACTCTTTTCTATGCTACATTGGATGCCTATGTTTTTGTAAGATCATGTTCTTAAACATAAAGCTCATGTTCAAAAACCCATAGATCTTTACTGATGGATTTCACACAGTTAATTAGCACAACAGAGTTAAAGAAAAGAAAGGCATCATGGTTCTTTAACTAAATAACACAACAGAATATCCTGTAATATTGTCATCTAAGAAGAGGACAGTGGAGGCCTTCTGCAATCGTATTCACAAGGATATGCCTAAATAGTTTAAATATTGAGTACCTCGTCCCAAAATTTGATATTACTTATGGTTTATGCATTCAAAATGCCAAGCAATTTTCCATGCTAGTTGAATGGGAGGATAAATGGAAACATCAAATGGCGAGTGCATATATATATAAACAAGTCTGAGAGTGGGATGGCCTGGTATGAGAAAAATGAAGCCCTACTCCCTCATCTCATGTTTCGTTTAAAGTAGAAACAGAGAAATTATATGAGATGACCAATCGCCAGAAACCATAAGCAGTTTGTGCATGAGATAACCAATCGCCAGAAACCCATAAGCAATTTGTGCATGAGATAACCAATCGCCAGAATTTTATACAAATGGATCTCATGAATGATTTGGAACTTTTCAACACTTGAAAATTTTGAAATGGACAGAAAAGGATTTTGGGGGAAACAAGGCATGTCCTTAACTGTGGAGCAGAGATTGCATAATCTGGTGAACATTAGGTCCATTGTTGGAGTAGAGATTGCACAATATCAGAATAATATCATAATATTAGGTCCATTGTTGGTAGATCTAGTGACCATTGCTACGAATACAAGAGATAGAAGGAGATAATCAACTCACAAAGATGGAAGCTGGAAGGCGACAGTGACGAGTGACGACTGACCAGTAGATAGGAAGCTGGAAGGCGACGGTGATGATGATGGCTGGACGCCGGCAGGATGAACGATGGCTGGACGCTAGCAGGATGAATGATGGCTGGACATCGGCTAGAAGCAGAGGCACTGGAATGGAAGAACCTAGTTGAAGGCAACGGAAGTGATTGTGAGAAGCCAAAAACCTGAACCAAACCTAATGCGTATTAAAAAATTAAAAATAAAAAAATAGGCCGCCTGGCAGGCTAAATAGGCCTACCAGGCGGCCTGGGGCCTGGCCTATTTATGTAAACAGGCCTTTCAGGCTGCCTTGGCCTGAGCCTGGGCATGTAAAAGCCTAGCTTGCACAGGATTTTACAGGCCAGGCCATAGGCCGCCTGACCTGTATCCCCTCTAATGAGTAGTAACCAAAATGATGTGAATGCATGCCTTAGACATGCGAGGATGCATATTTAATTCGGAGTAAAAGAGGTTAAGAAGCAAGTATGCCTAAAGGAGAGAATTTGAAATGGTCAAATTTCATGAAAAGTGGCTAGAAATTTGGTCAAACCATGAAATTTAGACTGGCATGAAATATGGCAAATGAAGTCCAAATGAGCTGGAAATTTTCCATAAAAATAGTTCATATAACAAGATTCAAAATGAACCAAACTTTGGCTTGTTTTAAACAACCCTCATTTTACCTTTTCTTGCTTGAGATCAATCCAATAAATATAGTTTTCTTCATCTCCTTGCTTCTTTGCTTGAGCTACCGTAACTTACCATATGAACTATTTTTCCACCAAATTTTAGATCAATTGGACTTCATGTACTATTTTTCCTTATTACACAGAGTTAAGGGACTGAAAAGGGTATTGGACCCTTTTTTATTGGAAACTTAGTTAATTTCTTTACCTTTTGCTTTCCTTACATTTTGCATACCATTTATTATAGGGCAAAGGTGCAATTTTAACAACAAGGTTATGGCCGAGGAGCATTTGGTACCATAAAGTGTTCGAGGGTGCAAAACTATACATGAAGTTTTAAAAGGGTGCAGATTCGACAACGCTGATGGTTTTTGAAAAACGGACATTAACAGCGTCCACGTTGGCGTCCACGTTGGTAAGACAGCGAGGCATGCTTTTAAAACTTCATGTCTATTTTTGCACCTCTAACATTTTATGGTACTAGATGCTCCTCAACCATAACTTTGTTGGTAGAATTCCACCTTTACCTTAATTTATTTAAATCATCAAAATATTTTCCTCATTATTCTCAACTTCAGAAAAGAAAATGAGTTTCAAAATGATAAATGGATATAAATTTTTCTTTGATTCCATTTCTATGACTTATAGAATTGACCTCTAAGTAAAGACCTCAGAACCTTCTCAATGGCAGCCACATAAAAGTGCTTTGGCATGTTCCCAATCACAAAGTCACATTTCTGGTCATTTTTTAACAATAAAATCATAGGCACTTCCTTAACTTCTAAGTCCTGGGCAATATGCAAATCAGAGTTTGTGTTGAGAGAAAACTGCAAAGCATTTGAGTCTCCTAACGTACTCTGCTGCAATCTCATCAATCACTTGCAGTAACATCTTACATGGTCCAAACCAACTGGCATAGAACTCCACAAGAATAGGAGTTCCACAGTTCAATATTGAATTTTCCCACAGCTCTTTGGTG
>JANTPZ010105227.1:0-12307 GCA_025593235.1 Vachellia pachyceras
ACGAGTGGTTGACTGGTGGCGATTGGCAAGTGGCTATTGATACCTTATTTTGATGATAAAAAATGATTTCAGGAATTATAAAGCTTAAATTGTTGATGATTAATTGTAATTAGTGAAACACTCGAGCTCTGTGATCAAGCCATCAAGTTTGTATAAAAGTATTGGGGAATACTCGAGTTATGTGCCTTAATACTCAAGTATCAAGGTTTTTCATAAGTTAAAAATCAATACTTTCAGACAACACTTGAGTTTTTGTTGGAAGTATTGATAATACTCGAGTATTGCAAGTTAAAATGTTTCTGAAATCCAATATTCTAAGTGAAAACTCAAGTATTGAGATGAAGTGTTATAAACACTCGAGTGATGATTTTGAATACTCAAGTATTGGTATTAAAATGTGTTATGGCAGAATACTTTCATGTGAAACTCGAGTATTGATATTAAAGTATTGACAACACTCAAGTATTGTGTTGTAATACTCGGGTATTGGGCTTTGTTTTCAAAAGAATACTCTACACTTGAAGCAAAATACTCGAGTTACAAATGAAAGTATTGGCAACACTCGAGTATTATGTTCTGAATACTCGAGTATTACGTCAAAATACTTGAACTTGAAGTATAACACTTGTGTTGTGGAGGAAGTGTTGACAACACTCGAGTGTTTGTTCTCAACACTCGAGTATCAGGCAAAAGTTTTCAAATGAAAGACAACACTTCAAGCACAATACTCGAGTATTAGGGGAAAGTGTTAACAACACTCGAGTATTGATTTTTGAATACTCGAGTATCGAGCACTATTTCCTTCAAAGACACAACACTTCCATCTAAACACTCGAGTAATGGCAAAAAAGTGACAACACTCGAGTTTTATGTTTTCAACACCCGAGTATTGTGATATTTTAAATGATTTCACTTCAAGTTTTCTTCTAAACACTCGAATATAAACTGAAAGTATTCCTAACACTCGAGCACAAGAATTTCAACACTCGAGTATTTACACTAAATTTCAAAATCTTCTGCAATACTCTCAGATAACACTCTAGCAATTTCAAAAGTGTTTGTGAAACTCGAACATTGACATAAAACACTCGAGTATCATTTTATAAAGTTCAAAATATTTGATTAACACTCGAGTACTACGAATAAGCACTCGAGTATTGTTTCTCAACAGCTATTTTCTCTCTCTGACAGCTTTTCACCTGCTCTACATCTTTCCTTATTCGTGACTAACAACGTTTGAACTTCACTTGCCTTCATAAATACAGAAGTCCAGGATCATAGAAAGAGAAAACGCTGTCCTCACAGACAGATTGCATAATTCAAGCCTTCCTCGTCCACGTTACTCAGAAGCATTTATTACAGCATTAATGACAAAGACGAAGAGTTGGTTGATGAGAGTAACGGACACTTAAATGACTCTAACGGGAAATTTATTACTTCTCATCTATAAAAGACCAAGCATTCATTACAAGAATAACAAGAACAATATTGACAAGCATTCAAAGCTTTCATCTTCATTCTCTGTAAATCTTTGTATATTCTTTCCAAGCCTCATCAATTGCTATCTACTCTTTGAGAGAGTTTTTTTAGCATTACCTTCTGTAAATATGAAAAAAATTCAAGGTTGGGACCTTGAATCCATTGGGCCGTGAAATTGTTAGAAAACAGAGAGCGTGAATCTCTATTTTATTGCATATAGTGAGGGGGAGTGTGAATCTCCATTGTAAAGGCATTATTGGCCTTGTTTGCTGTTGGTAGTGGATTTGAAAATCTCAGAGGTGCTCTAAGGACTGGACATAGGTTAGGTGGACTGAGCCAGGATAAATCTCTGTGTTCATCATTCCTCTCTCTCTCGGTGACTTTAATTTTATTCTATGGTTTAAGTTTAATTTTTTAAATTGACCAATTTACCCCCTCTTGGTCAAATCCTAGGCTAACAGTGGCGACGCTCAATGGCTTGGGCTGGTGGCGATTGGCGAGTCCTTCTCAATTGGCTTATGGCGACTCTCGACTACACGAGGGCTAGGGCTAACGTTGGAGGCGATTGGCGACGCTTGTCGTTCTTCGGCGCCTGCTTCTCGCTGTTGTTGCCTCCATCTCTGGAGACCTTCTTCCTCTTCCTCGTCATTCTCTAGATCAATGGCACCTCCTCCTTGCCGTTGCTGCTCTCTCTTCCTCTAAACTCTCACCGTCGCCGGAGCTCAGCTAGCCAAATCATATTATCATAATGAGGGAGGAGGCAAGGACTGGAGTGTTGAATATGTGGCAGTGGCAGATGGAGGACGGGAGAATTGTGGGTGATTGAACTTACCCTTGAACTATCTAGAAGGGATGAAGGGGAATGGGCCAAAGAGTTGGACTAGAGCTTGAAGGAGTTGGACCCTCAGACTTGGACCCTTGAACTCTTAAAGGCTTGGGGCAAAAAAAAAAAAAGCTAAACAGGTTAATGGGCGGGAACGGGCACCCCGTTGGTCCCATGACGGGTTTCAAATGGCAGGTATAAATGGGGTTAACAGTAACGGATCGCGGGCGAGGCAGGCGGGTTCGGTTTTGTTGCTCACTCTATGATAACTTTCCATTTTTTTACTACAATTTGATATATATTTTGATACATTGGCGAACAAGTCACCCTACCTACGGCCCACGAAGTTTTAATTTTGAATCAAATATTTTGGAGAATATAAATTTTTAAAAGTAAATAAATTTCTCTTAAAACAAATAATCATTTTGGTTAGTTTGATCTAAAGCCAATATATTAATTCTGCTAAAAATCCATATCATTTTGAAGTGTATGACTGTTTTGAGGGACCTGTATTAATTTTGAAAATTACTAAGAAATTTATATAATTTTGAAATTTTAAATTATATGTATAATTTACTAGAAATAATCTATTTTCATAAATATTCGATTTCTACGAAAATAATTACATAAGACTATATATAAGTTAAACCGGTTTACAAGTTGAGAGATTGTAATATATGATCCATTTATATTATTGTTTTTGGGCGCACACATCATTTTCGTTGTAGTTTTGGACTATGAACATGAGAATAAGTGGGAAAATAATAAGGTGACTATGAAAATAAATTTTTAAAAATACAATGATTTAGAGTGTGGTCAAGTAAAGCGTAGAGTCAGGAATGACAGCTACATGGCCGTAGATAATTTGAATATTTTTTATTATTATTTTCATTGAAAATTTATTGGATATAATTAATTCAAACTTACGAATGATGGTTGACCATGCACAATATAAGTATTAAAATTGTTATTATTTTATTTCAATTTTATTTTCAAGGTATATAAAATGAATTACGAGCATTGTTATGGTCGTTGACTTCAACCATCATTAGATGATATTGTTTAAGAGAGAGATTTTTTTAATCTAAATAAATGAAAGATAGAAAATTGAAATTCCATAAAAACTATTTTATTTTAAAATATTCGTGCACTCCATGCATTATCTTCAATGAACTGTCAAATTTAGTTATGGCACTTCATATTATATTACTTTTATCAAATCTCAATATTTTTTATTGTAAGGGAAACATAGTTTAAAACAACAACAAAGTGTAGTCACGAAAATGTCAAAAGTTATTACTTAAATTGAAAACTAGATTAAAAAAAAACTATACGAGTAAAATCATAACAAAGCCCAATAAGAATAGGTAAATATTAATTGCAAAGTCTTGTGATAAAGTCTTATGGCAATTTCATGAGTAATTTATGCAGAAAATGCAGTTTCTTCAGCTAAGAATGCCTTGATTGAAGGCTATACTGGTGAGCATCGGGGCCATGTTGCAGAAATATTTGGATTTTGGGGGCAAGTTTTCAATTTAAGTCAAGTAATAATAATAAAGGAAAATGACACTAAAAAAATATTTAAAATATTAGAGTGTAACATTATTTAATTTTTATTTAAGTGAAACTGGCTGGTACACGCTTTTGAATGGAAATGGTCAAAATTAGCTGCCGCACGGGGTAAGAATAGCGCGCCCACCAGTTTAACCAATTAAGTTACTGTAAGTATCATTCTTTTAAATTGATTAATTAAAATATACCTATGAAGAGTTCATACAAGCGATTTATTCGTAAGTTGATAATCAATAAAATTTCTCTAACTATTGCCCCCAAAAAAATGCTCTGTACGGTGTGGCATGAGGCATGTGTTGTTTCGATTCCTTGTCTCTTTTTGATAGAACAT
Source organism: Vachellia pachyceras (assembly GCA_025593235.1). Taxonomy (NCBI): domain Eukaryota; kingdom Viridiplantae; phylum Streptophyta; class Magnoliopsida; order Fabales; family Fabaceae; genus Vachellia; species Vachellia pachyceras. The sequence goes on from JANTPZ010105227.1 coordinate 4,206, forward strand.
ACTTATCTAGACTGTCCTTTTAAAACATATTCTACAAAATATGAAATGTGTCATTTTCTTAATTATGTGTAGGATTTCGGACGTACCTGAAATCAATTAACTTGTTTAGTACCCCACGAGAATTGATGTACTGATTGTGGACTTTGAGTGAGTTACACAGCAAATAGCACCGTGAGGGAGAAGAGAGAAAGCAATGGCCTAGAAGAAAATTCATTTGGCAGTTTTTTCACACACCCAAATTTGGCTCTCACTTCCCGTATATTAATGTGTGCAGTTAGTGGAATTTTGAAATTCATATGCATAGAGGGAAAATTACTTCTATTGGCCTATACTATTTCTCAATTTGTATTTCTACCCCAATCCAAAAAGATTTGTCTCTAATCCACCAAGGGTGGACCACTACATCCCAACATTATGAGCACATATTTTAAATAATTTAGACTACAATGTCATCCTCAATAAAAGTCTCATTTCTAACCAAAAAAGTACATTTTTTAGACCTCATGCTTGTTTATTAAGACAGCTTATTATATGCGATATAAATATTTATTTTACATGCAATCCAAAATGTACATACTTTCTAACACTTTTATGTGGTTTAAATAACTTTTTTATGCTGTTTAAAAAGCACGTTTTTCACTAGTGATTACTTGTTATATATCCTGTTTTATTATATGAATTTGAATTTTCAGTTTTTATCTTAAATAGTTTCTATCAAATTGATGTGTATATTTGATAGACGTATATTTATTACAGGGCACGTTCCATCAATAATTATTTCTAGTAGAAATATACGTATGTTTATAAATAAATATGTGTATTCCAACATTGTAATGGACAAATTTCTAATTTGAAATGTGTGTGTGTGGGTTCATGTTTTTGGGCATCATTAAATACATACATTTTATCCTATTTACAAAATTTAAAATGTAAAATTACCCCTAAACTCATTGGCAATGTGCACCCACAACCATAAATTTTTTTTAGGATGTAAAAGTACCCGTAAACGTTTAAAATCAGAGTAAAAGTGACTTAACCACTAAATCAAGGCTAACGCCAATTACTTTTTATTAAATGCAGTACTTTTGAAAATATAAAAAAAATCTAATTTTTTATTTCCCTCCTTACCCTCATCTGTTTCACCTATCCCTTCCTTACCCCATCGGTTCAACGCTTCCTTCTTCCTTCCCTCTCATCGCTTCCTGCAATAACAGGCGAGGTAAATATTATACCACTTGAATACCTTCCAAAGCTTAGAATTAAAAAATCAAATGAAATTTTAAAACATTTTTGGGGTTACTGTTCAATTGGTAACTTTGATTTTTTTTGCAATTTTTTAAAATTCATAACTAATTCTAAAAAATTAAAATGAAGTGGTTCAAGTTTTCATTTAAATTTAATTGAATTCTATGCAAGGAAAAAAATACTCAAAAGGCCAAATTCATGCTAAAATAGTACAGAAATTTTCATGAATATGCACTGTTCATATACTTAGTTTTCAAATTTTCCAAAATTTGTATTTAAATTTGGAAATATATAATTTTTATCATACACATCCAAATTCAGCAAATTATACCTTATTTTAAACCTTGAAATGTGTACTATTTATCTAAAAAAAGTTCATGAAATTCGAATATTATTTGCTCTGTTTCAAAAAATGTACCAGAAAGAAAACAAAGAAGCAGGAAGGAAGGATCGTATAAAGAAGAAAAGGTATATAATTATTATTATTCATTTCATATTTCTCTGTCTTTTCATTGGCCCCTGTTAGTTTCTTATAGGGAGAATTACCCAGAGATTCCAAGTAAGGAAATGTGTTACAAAATGGTCTCAAGAGGTTGTTAATGACAAGTCGAGAAGCACCATTTACAAGTGAAACAGCTATCATTTACAACTTCTTATGACCATTTTGTAACACATTCTCTTATTTGGGATATCTGGGTAATTCTCCCTTTCTTTTATGCATGCTTTATTTATTTTCGGCAACTTTAATTGTTTGTACTTTATTATGCCTTATCATCATAAGATGCTTCTCAAATTACTTTCTCCTTTTACTCATGATTCTTATTCCTATTTACTTTTATCAATCTATCCATGTGCGTCTCTCTACTCTCAACTACCATTATCTCTAGTGATGCCAACCATGGTCTAGGGCTTGCAATTATAAATGTATCTAATGCACGACGGGGAAGGGAATAGAGAGAAGAGGGAGAATGAGAGGACAAAGAGAGAGAATAAAGGAGAGAGAATACCAAGAATGAGGGAGATGAGAATTCAAATGAAGAAAAAAATTAATATTATTCAAATTATCACATATACAAAGCAAAAAAAAAATAATGTAATATTCATAGGTCTCAACCTAATCTTACAAATTTAAAATTACATGAAAATGAAAATTAATGATAAAAGATGACAATCAATTAACATTAAACCTAAATATCCCTTCATAATTATAAATACCCTAAATTATGAAAATCATAATCAACAAATATTCCATATCCCATCATTATTGTTTAATTTTTTTTCACAAAAGTCAATACAAAGATAAAATAATGTTTCATCATTTGATGTGATGAGGAAGAGCAAGCTGTTATTCTTTACTCCAAAGAGAGCAAACTTCTGTTTGGGTTGAGCCATCGAATACGAGAAAAGCAATGCAGCCTCTAAACTTCTGTTTTGGAGCAAGTTAATTATTATCTCTAGCGATGATGTACGTACAGGAACATCCCATTAAATCATGGCAAATTTAGTTTTATGTCCTAACAAGTTATTTAAAGAATGATCTCATAGAGAAAAATATTTAATGAGATGTCTCAATTAACAACATGAGTTTCTTGTATTGATAACAGCATGCGCTGTGTTGATAACACCTCATGTTGTCAATGGGACTTCTTATTAAATATTTTTCTCTATGGGACCATTTCTTAAATAACTTATTTATTTGGGATCTAAGACTAAATTTCCCTTAAATCATGTATAATTCACCGCATTTGTAATAAAGAAAGCTATACTAATAAAAGTAAAAAAAATATCATAATAAGCTGCCATGTGTTAGAACAGGGCATCAAAGTTCGAGAATAAAGAAATATTGTCTAAAACATATAAATGAATTGTATGCAATTCAATCTCTAAAGTTTGGTCCATTTAATATTTTTATCTATGATAATGTGTTACAGATAGTATTAAATGTTTTCCCCATGGTACGCTTATGTAGGATTATAATTTTTTTGAAAAAACAGAGAGAGGGAGGGAGATTCATCATTTAACTTCTGAAAAACAGAGAAAAGTAAGTCTGAAAAAGAACATTGACATAGACGAAAAAACCTATGCATTGTGTAAACTCATTAATAATTCAAAATTTAATGGTAGAGGAATTCTCAGTGTCTTGGTCGACATATGCATGGCTCATTAGCATATAAAGTATATAATGTTTTGATGAGCATTATCGAAATAATGATTAAATAGTTGATTAGATCTATAAAGTTTCTTTGGAAACCATATTATTGTCATACCTGTGTTTTGTTATCGAAAATTTATGATTAGGTTGCTAATATCATAAAAAAAAAGTTTGAGGATTATTGGGAAAAATTGTAAGGATATCTTCTCATACATCATATATAAACCATGACGGTAAAGGAGCAAAAACAATCCAAAAGCTTTTGAAAATAAAAATTGGTACGATATCATGGGTCATTTTAAACTCGAAAGTTTTAAAATAAGGCATTTTTGCCTAACGTTAAAAATATTAATATTGAATGTCAAAGTTGACTAATTTATCAATTGATCAGTGTGATGATTAAAGTTAACGTTTTTAATGGTGGGGACAAAAATACCTCATTTTATCTTGACCCCTTCATCATGTTTTTCATATTTATTTTGAATCTATTCCACTTGATTGAAGAGGGAGATGTGTGCTTTTTTCGGATTGGCTTTTTCCCAAGTTCATTAATCATTGCCTGGTTGATTTGGCTTTAGGGTTTTCTTGTTTATTGTTCATGGACTCCAAATCATCAGGAGAGATGTATTGGAAATTGTGTCATATGTGCCAATTATTGTACCTTAAATATTGATGATGTTTTATCAATTTTCTCCATTTAATTATCATAAAATTTATTTATTTTGATAATTACATCTATGGATGAATTATATAAAGATTGTTCTAAATATCTTTGGTTGGTTTTCTATGCGGGAGTAAAGATAAAATAAGACCAATATAACTTTGGTCAAATACGAAGATACGAGTGAAAGTCTTAGGTACTTTGTAAAAGACAAGGTGTTTGATCGATCCACTATGAGAAAGCAACATGGATTAAGTCATAAGCTTATCTTACATGTAACCATGTCATAATGCCATTTGACTTGAGATCATCACAAATTTGTACATGAGAGTCGCTGAGTTTTGACTTAGTCAAAAGTCACATTTGACCGGGTGATGATGAAGACTATAATTAGGCTTGGAGGTCTTTCATGTAGATGAATGTGAATGATCAAGATGGAATTTGTTCCTCAAATTAGTAGAGAGATATTACTATACCTATCAATGAATGAGTCTGAGAAATATATGGATATACTACATTGAAAGGAGTTTCATTTCAAAGATCATGCTACTCAAATATCAAGATGGTGGATGTGGTTTATGATGTGGCAGCGGGTCTTATGCGACAAAGATAACTCGGCATAATTGGTTAAACCATAGTTGATTGTTTATATATGTCAGTTTTAGGATGATGTTGCTCCAATTTTGTAAATTCTAGGGCAATGTTGCCCAGTCGAAAACTTCCGGATAACCAGCGTTCTTCCTTGAAAACTTTCAATGTGAAATTTCCCTTTAACGCTATTTATATAATTCAAAAATTTTCAGCCCATGTTTTTGTTACAAATTAAACTTATTTAGTGAAATATTTATTTATTTAAAAAATAAATCAAATTTTCTTACATTTACTAAATTTCTTAAACTCCTACATTGCATAAATAACTATTCGTAAAAAAGAAAAATAAAATTAAAGAGATGAAAAAGAAACTCAATAATTCCCCAAAATAATTTTAATCAAAATTAGGGATTTATGATGATGATGAAGGTACCTAGCCAAAAAAATAAAGGTGTGACAGTTAAATAAATAAATAAAATATATTTTAATGTAAATTTCAATTAAAAACGAATTTTATTAGAATACTCACGAAGATAACAATTTAGACTTAAGTGCATAATTTCAAAATAGAGAAGAGATTAATGTAATTAAAGCAAAGCACGAGATGATAGAGCGTTTTACTCCGACAAAATTGACACTTCAAAATCTAGGTAAAATAATAAATTTATAAAAAATATTTATATATATTTATGAAAGAAAATTTACGCAAACAAGTAAATCAGAAAGACTTGATGATTTACATTTGTTTAAAGTAATTATATTAAGTTTATTTAAAGTTTAAGAATTATAAATTGAAATTTTAAGATATAGAAACATATGGAAAAGAAGACTAACATCACGTCTTATCAGTTTCTTTTTTTCTTTTTTTTAAAAGGAAGAGGATGCCGATGTACAAAATGACAATATATCATACCCGTTTGGAGTAACAATAAAAGTTACATTTTCAATGTGATTTACAGTTTATAAGATAATGTTGAAGTGTTGGAAAATCATATAACGTAAATTGAGATAAAACTTATTTCACGTATTCACTTTATAATCATAAATCACGTTAAAAATGTAACTTCTAATATCAATCTAAATAAACCTTTATATGAGATAATTTAATCTCAATTTAGGTGAACTTAATTTCTCGTTAAAATCCATTGCCAATGGAATAAAATTGTAAATAATCTGTCACTCCTCAGGGATTCTTAACTGTAATGATTAGATCATTTTTCAATCCAACTCATGGAATAAAAAAAATCATTTTAAAATGTCCGAATGGGGAAAAACAATTCGAACAAAAATATTCCGTAATCGGAATGATGACTAATGACAGCCTTACACTAATATTAAAGCAAGAAAATTCAACTCATCAAACAAACCAACAGACAACATCAAAAGCAAGAAAAATAAAAACGCACATGCCCTCATAATTGATATTTGTATCTGTCTGAAAAAATGGTAGATAAGTACTTTTACGTAAGTCGGAGTAAATATGTGAGGGAGATTATCTCGTTTTATAAAAAACACTGTTGAACGTGCTTTTGGAAAGTAAATAAACTCTTCCAAACAAGCACATTATTCATTTTTGGTAAATCAGATTCTTATAGTAATTATACATGGTATACTCAAAAATAAAATAATATCAAAATATATAAATAAATTTTATTCTAGTTTCTAATTTTTGTTAATATTAATATTAATATTAAAGTCGTTATACAATATCAATTATGCAAGGGAAGTTATATTATTTAGAAATAATAAATAGTGAAACCCATGTTGTATGGAGCACCATATATAATCATTATCAATCATTTACCGATACAAATTTTTTAAAAAAATTATATGATTCATATCACGTTCATGAAAAAAGAAAAAGAAAAATTCATTAGGCCATTGTAAACTCATTTCATTTCATTTCATACTTGATGGGAATTCTTAATTTATTGTACCTACAATCCATTTTTATTTATTAATTAAATACCAAAGAAAGGACCCGTTTTCCAATTTAACTGCCGTGTCCCCATCTAAGCGTTATTAACATTATCCCTGCTTTGCCAAAGGAGCTTGACACATATGGTAAGGAACGGATCCAACTCCCACAAGGAGGTGGGTTCGATTCCCTCTGCCGTCGTGAGGACTCCTTTGGTAGGCGATCTCGTAAGTCCCTTGTAAGTGCTCAAAGAGCCCTGGGGCCAGGCCCTGACCTTGGTGGGGGACCGGTGCCGAACCCACCTAAACTTATTAATATCTTAACATTATCCCTGCTTTTCTCATTTTCTAACACATCGTTGCATTTTGAAAATAATTACATGATGGCTTTTTAGAAATATTTACTTTTTTTTTTCAAGTCTGAAATATACCTTATGTTTTACCAAGTCCAAGTCCTTTTCAGCTTAAAATATAAGTAAATCATTTTTTAAATAGTTTATTGTGCATTTATTATATTAAATTATAGTAGATCAACATTGTAACTTTTTAGATAATGAATTAATATTAAAATTTTGATTATGTAAATCTTTATTGTTTTGAAATAATAATTTACCAGGAGGTCATCCATGTGACGCACGATAGGTTTTTAAAAGTTATCCCAAAGCATATCATTGAACATTATTATCTTCCGGTACGGGAAAACACTCTTTTCTTTTAGAACAAGAAAAAGTAACACTCTATCTTATCAAAGATGGATAATAATAAAGTTGAAGATCCAAAAGTATTCATGATTTTTTTTTTTAAAATTCATCTAACACCATCTATTGCTCAAAGATGTAAAAGTACGTATTATCAACTTATGTGGTGAGTTCATACTATCAATCAACTTTAACTTAAAAAACTTATAATACCCAATTCGTTTACCCATATATATAAAAATACGGGTTGGGTTACATAAGATTAAATGTTATCTAGTAATATTAAATACACAGTATTTTTATTTTTTTCCTTCCATCTATTTACAATCATAACCAACAATCAAAATATTTTCCTTTATTTGATAATTTCCACAAATGGTGATTCATAAATTGATTAGGCAATCATATTTCATGTTTTAGGATTTGTTTGAAAGCTATTTTAAAAATAGTTTTTACATATTTGAAGTAAAACCTAGATTTTAGAGAACAGATTTTGGAAAATAATTTTTACAAATTGCAAGGCAAAATTTAGGTTTTGAAAAGTTATTTATATTTGGAAAGTTATTAACATCGTTTGTCAAAGCGTTTCAATACCCCAAAAGTATGTTCAACAGTGTTTTTCTGTAAAATGAGATAATCTCCTTCACACATTTACCTCGTAAATGGTAAAAATACTTCTTCATCGTTTTACCAAACGGATCCATTAGCTTTTACGGATTCCGAGGCAAAAAGTGGGTGGAAAAGAGGAAAGAGAAAGAATGAAAAGTATGAAAGATGAAAGAAAAGAAAAAAAGTATGAAAGAGGAAAGAGAAAAGAGAAAGAAAGAAAAAATATGAA
>JANTPZ010105228.1:0-16407 GCA_025593235.1 Vachellia pachyceras
TTCAAAGTTGGCCCGAAAAATTATGAATAGTAACTTTCTTAAAAATGAAAGTTTTCATTTTGGTTCCTTTTCACAATGTAAGATGTTTGAGGCCATTAATTGGTTCCAACTTATCATAATGGAAGCTAAGAGGGATAAATAAGAGGTGTCACATGCATCACGAACATAATCACAAGCTAAGGACTATTGGTACGCGACTAGCTTCCGGTGAGAACGACCCTAGGGTTGTCACTATACAATCCTTGGAAATCAAAATTAATATTCTTGATCGATTTTCAAGGCTAACCAACGATCTAAGTTTACATTTTGTGGCTTAGTCAGATCACCAATCCCAAGCAAGCTTCCATTTCCAAGCTTCATCTTCCCATATGACCTATGTCATAGCATTACAAGCTAAAGCAATAGAAAGTTTACCGCTTATAGATTGAACCCGGTTGCAGGTAGCATCATCAAGTGCACTATTTGGAGGGTGGTGAGCTCCAATTTGAGCAAGTTGTTATTCAGGTAGCAAGTGTGAAAATAATTCCCAATTCCAAGACTTATCTTCGTCCACAAAATCAAAGATAGGGCGTGTAGCTTCTGCATATGATATAAGGGTATAAGCAAGATTCTTCAGAGGTCCTAAGTCTCTAATCCAGAGATCAGACCAAAAGAAGACATCCTTCAATATCCAATTTCCCATTTAATGTTTCATTGAATGTCATCCCAAATTTTCATCAGATTGCGAAATAGGTGAGAAGAGGATGATGTAGCGATCTTCCTCCTCTTGTTCTTTTCCCAGCCATATTTCACTCCGAGAGCCTTAACCTAGAGCAAATCATGATTAGTAATAAAGAAGAAGGAAATTTTAATCAAAAAAGCCAAATTTTGGTGCTCCAGATTTTATGCCCACAACCTCCATTTTGCTTAGGTTGATAAACTTCATCCCACTTCCCAAGGCTGACTTTATTAGCCTCCCTTATTGAGCCCTAAACAAAATTCCTAATTATACTTTTGATTTTCCCATTGGTAGAAGAGGGAATTTTTGTGGATTACATAACATACATTGGGATCATCGAGAGAACGGATTGCGCTAAGGTAATTCTTCCATCCAGGGATAAAGATTTAGCTTTCCATCTGGCTAAGTTGCTCTAGAAACATTCTTCAATATATCTGTATGTATCCTTCATCACCTGCCTATGGAGTAAAGGAATACCTAAGTAATTACCAAGCTCATGACAGATCATAAAGGCCTCATCCCGTTTCACATTATGAGAGAATAATATTTTTTACTTGCTTTTGTTAACTTTATGCTTGAAGATGTGAAAAAGTCTTCAAGGATGGATTTAATAAGGCTGACCTGTGCAAAAATAGTGGAGCTATAGAAAAAAAGGTCACCAGAAAAGAAAAGGCGTGAGAGTAGAGGGCCGTCCTTCCTAACTGTGATAGGCGACCATGAACCTTGAGCGACTGATTGATTAATGACCTAGGATAATCTCTCCATACATAAGATAAAGGTACAGGGAGAGGTGGGTCTCCCTGTCTTATACCCCTTAAAGGATGTAATGATCTAGATTCTTTCCCATTCCAAAGTAATTGCATTCAGGAGTTAGTGATACACTTTATGATGATTTGCACTAGAGGTGGCAGCAATTTTGCATCTCTTAATATATCTTCAATGAAGTCCCACCGAAGCCTATCAAAGGCTTTTTCTAGGTCGACTTTAATTGCCATCCACCCAGTCTTGCCTTTTTTTCTTCATGCAGTGAATTACTTATTGCGCAATAATGATATTGTCAGTAATGCTCCTCCCCTTAATGAAGCTAGATTGATTGGGAAGGATGAGAGATGGCATAATAGGCTTGAGAGGATTGGCTATGAGCTTGGTTAGAACTTTATGCACGACCGTGAAAGGCTTATGGGTTGAAATTCCTTTATGTATTAGGGCCAATCTACCTTTGGTATAAGAGTAATGAGAGTGTGATTATGGATGGGGTCTAAGATACCTCCATTGAAAACAAGTTTAATCATCTTCACAATCGAATCCCCTGCAATGTCCTATTATGATTAAGAGAACATCACATGCAATCCATCAATTTCGGGGCTTTGAGAAGCTTTATGTCAAAGAGGGCTTTCTTGACTTCCTCCTTCGTAATGCCAATTTCCAAGAATCTTATCCAATCAGGAGCTAAGGATGGGAAGAGACATGAAGTGGGATAAGGAATAGTTGTACAATCATCAATAGAATAAAGGTTTTCAAAGCAGGAGGTGGCAACTTCATTAAGGATTTCTTCATCATAAATCCATTCATCTTCATCATTTTTAAAGCCAATATGTGATTCCTTCGTTGGTAAATGAGGGCTTTAATATTATAAAATGATGTGTTTCTATAACCAAACTTTATCCTATCACTTCGGCTTTTCTGCAATCATGTAAGTTCTTCGTGGAGGCAAATCTCTTCATATTCTTGAATGAGTTGTTGCTCAATGGGCAACAAAATATCGAGGAAAGGATTACTTTCTAGCATAGCCTGGGTTCTGGAAAAGCAAAAGTGGAGTTGTTTCTTCTTTCTCCCTATAGAACCAAAAACCTCTAAATTCTAAGCAGTTTCCCTATTTAAAAAGGATTGAATGTTTTGAGCCAAGGAAGCCTCAACATTTCAGCCATCCTTCACAAGTGATGGGAATTGACTATGAGTAAGCTATACTGCCAAAAACTTGAAGGGTTTGAGTCCTAGTTCCACCTAAACCCCTGTTTCATAGTGATTAATAGGGGATAATGATCTGATTGCATCCTTAGAAGGTGTTGCACAGTGGCATAGGGAAAGGAATTCACCCATGTTTGATTTGCAAGGGCTCGGTCTCAGTGTACTAGGAGAGTGCCTCTCTGCCAAGTGAATTTGGGTCCTGCAAAGCCAAGGTCAATAAGCCCATTAGGATTAACAAAATTTTTGAAAAGACTTGCGACCCAAGATGGTATGCCTAGCACCCGCACATCGTTCTCTTGTGTTCAAAGTAGCATGATATCCCTTACGAGTAACCATGGGAAATGAGAGTTTTGAGATATATGGGTGAGGTCTTCCCACATCTGGTTCCTTGTTGACGGCTGTGGGCTACCATAAATGGCTGAAAAAAGGAAGATATTATCACTGTCAATGTTTCGAACATGTGTGTGAATAAATTGTCTATGATTTGCAAGGATTTGCACCTTAATACAATTTGACTAAAGGACCCATATTCCTCCCTAAAATCCCAACACTTCCACCCTTTGAGACTTACATACCAATCTTCTTGATAACCTTATCAACAGTAACCCATAAGATGTGAGGTTCTATTAATACCACCATATCCAGCTTGAGTCTATGTACAAAGGATCTCAATACACATTGAAACTTACAACCATCAATGGCTTGACAATTCCAAGTTAGGATGTTAAGATTCATCTTGAATATAAAGAAGTTAAAAGGAGGCGAGTGAGAATCAATGCTCCATATCGGAGCCATCAGGTGAGATATCATCATCTCGCTCAAAGCCCAGAGCATCTATAGCTTCATTCTATTCAGAGGTTCAAATGCCTCGGCAATTACTTATGCCAAAGTAGTGGACATTATTGCATGTGGTATTTTGGGTTTGTGATTTTGGCCTTTTAGTTTTATTGTGGGTTAAAGGATGATACCAGGCTTATAACGAATTTTATCTGGTGGTTTTGGTAGGATATTCTCCATACCAAGGCCTGATAAGTTAGTATCGTTGTTGGGCTGGTGATTGGGCTCGGAGAAAGGCTCAGTCATATGGGGGTTGGACTAGTTAAACTGTTGTTTTAGTGTAGAGAATAAATCAGCTTTTGGTTTACACTATCCAAGGTCATGGGGATAACATACCATTAACCCTAAGTCATTCTTCACCTCCACTCAAACACTTAACCCTCAGCCATCACTAATTGAGTCCCTATCCCTCACAAGTTACAGAGTACACAGAAAAGAACAAACCCCTTTTCTCAAAATTTCTTAAAAAGCAAAAGAAAAACTACATATAATCCCAACACATACGATCTCACTGTCTCAGTAAGTAACTTAAACAATCTTGCCTTCATTACTAGCTTCCCCATTCTCTTCTTCTTGATTTTTCCATGCCCACCGCCTTCTTATACTTCATCATAATCTTCTTCAACTTCGTCTTCATCTGCCTAATCGAATCCCCTTGCATCAATGCACGAAGACGAGCTACGACTCTGAGTTATATTGTTGCACCATTTGCTTATGTTATCATTGAATCTTCTCCTCGACCTTTTGCTTCTATTATTGTCGAATGTTCTCCTTGAATATGAGAATTCATACATCTTCTTCCCATTCCGAGCTCTTGTGTGGTGACTTCAGTCCAATGCCACCGTCTATGATCACAATGATTTGCTTCAGGAGGTGGACATTATGTAGCGCTTCGTGTTCAATTAGCGATACACAATTTATGACATGCATCTTAGCCAAAACCCTAAATTTTTTTATAATAGCTTTGAACAAGTCAGGCTTTTGTATCGGTCAGGCTTAAGCTGTAAAACATACTGGTAGCAGACAATATGTCAGGCCTAGACCAGTCTAATGTAAAACCAATATTTTGATTGCTTAGATTACTATGGTTGTGTACTTGGTAATCTAGTGTAAACTCCAACTAGAATTGGAATTATCAAAGGACAAAAAAATGCCACATAATTTCAAAATGACACAAAAGTGTGATGGTTCAATATATCATTTAAGAAATGTGAGGGAAATGACGAGAATGATCTTCTTGCAATTTTAAAAACAAACATAAACAGAAATGCTCTCCTCTCCCAATGCTCTCATATCCCACTCATTTCAGTTTCACTCTTTTGCTTAACTTCTCTCAACAATATCGCAATTGCACTCACTCATGCACTAAGTTGAAGAGTGTTGTGTTAAAGAAGATGACGAAGGAATACATTAAAGAAGACGTGTTGGACATCACACAGAGGCATATCGATATTTTTGTCTCAGCCCCATTTGTGCCCAAAGTATTGGTTCCCTATTGTTGCTATTGTGTTTTTGGTATTTCAGCAGTTGAATAGGGAAAATGGAAATTTGACATCATCTGAATATGTTAAAGATGAACTTTCAATCAAATATGAAAAAATTGTTCATTCAAATGAATAGTTGAAAGTAGAATATGAAATAGTATGAAATGTGTTGAAGATAAACTTTTATTTGCACAAGATAAAGTGTTTCGTTCGAATTAATAGTGCAATTTTCTCATGCATGAGATAAAGTGGTTCATTCTATTTAGTCTAAAATGTGTTGAAGATAAACTTTCATTTACATGAAACATAGTGATTCATTCGATTTACATTAGAAAGCATGAGACAAATTGGTTCATTCAATTTACACTATTAATTCAAATGAAAAGGATTCATACTTGTGTATGCCATATAGAAGGCGCTTAGATTATGACAGAGGTCAACAACTGATAGATAATAGAATTTAGGAAATGAGTTCAACAGTGGACCTTTAACTTCAAAATCACTTCAAAATTAGGACAATCAACATTAAAAGGATTATAAGCAACAATAGATGTAATTTCCCTAATAGTTCTTCTTCTAACACCTACCTCATTATCTCCCATATGCTCATCATTACCCCATTCCCATTGTGATTAGGTTTATCATTGCAAGGGATATGATCAGGAACATATATACCATCACCACCAACTAAGCCAACTATAATTCCTGAAGGACCAAAATCTATACCATAATAATTAAATAATGACAAAGTATACAAAAGTAATTTCCTTTAGTAATGCACCTTAAATCCTTGACACAAGATCCATCCACAAATTGTCATATAAAATCTGATTCGCTTAGCACAAACAATGAACCAATAACACAGTGCCCATCAGTTCTCCTTGCCATTCATCCCAAAATACAATGCATCATGATATATAATAATGGGCCCTATATGGCAATATAAAATTCAATATAATACAAATTTAAAATAAGCTTACAAGGCTTAATACTTATGCCTCTGGCTGCCTCCATTGGCCTCTATCAGAATTAGAGGTATCACTTAAAAAATGTAATAACCACAGGATGAGTCATAAAGTCTCAGTAACCAAAAATCAATTTCTAGCATATGTAGGATAGACATGCAAGTGAGAGAAGCAGGTTTGTCAATATAATAATCCCATAAAATAATATTTATCAAAGGCAATTAAACCCCTATCCACTTGCTCCACCTTATAACTTCTGGACATGGAACAGCCTATCAATGCTAGTATACCTAGCCAACGGCTAGCTAGTCACTTTAAGAACACTGCCCCCTTCCATACTACATGCAATAGGCTAAGGTAAGCAGGTGTCCACCCACACCAACTTAGTTTATTTCCAGGATAAAGATCAGCAAAAGTTGATGGCCACAATAATTCACCACTCTTCGTTCATCCTGAAATAACCCCATAATATAACACATATAAATATAAATGTACACCCATCATCCATACAATTCCAATGCCATATTCATATCATTCATCACAACTATCACAATAATCCAACCACAGATGATAGCATAAAAACTTGTCATTGTATGCCCTTAGAAACGGATCAAAACAATTGTGATTTCCAAGAATTACACTATAGGGTGCAACCCCAGGATCGTTCTCTACGGAGTCTCATGCGCAACTGGTTAGTTTAGCCCGTGATTAAGTTTGCTTCGAAAGTGAAAACCGTTTTTTGATTCAAAATTATATAGAATTGAAACTGTAATATAAAAAATTTTCTTTTTGGGATTTTTGGATTTTGGGAATGCAATGAAAACATATTATAAAACTCAAAAGATGTTGGATGATGAATTCCCCTTGGAAATGGTTCAAGTTATCATAGTTCACAAAATATGAGGTAAAGCAGTAGTTCCGTACTAAATTTTGTAATGAAAGCCCCAACAACTCGCTAGGTCAGAAATTCATGCAATTAACTCCATTCCATGAAACCCTTTAAAAACACTTAGTATATGTAAAGAAATTGCCAAGTGAAAAATCCAATTCAATATTGCCACAAATATCAAGCACAACTAGGAAGATAAAAAAGAGCAACAAAGATCTCATTGAATAGGTAGAAATGAGACTTCACTCTACCAAGTCAAACACAAAGCAAAATCAATACACAAGTAATCTAAGTTTGGTTCGACTGAGACCAAGTATTTAACTACAAATCACAAGTCTTAAGAAATTGTGCAATATATAACATCAACACAGATTAAAAGTACTACTCCCCTTTAAGCACTTTGAACTCAAGCCATCTTCATCTGCAAGAGAAAGGGAGGTGTTTAGCTGCTCATAGCAAGCAGCTCAGTGCTCTGGATGGAAGAATGGGAGTGCATGATGGTATGGAAGATGAAAATGAGATGAGGCTAGGGTTGAGAGTGAAGTAGAATGAGAGAAAAATGGAAAGGGATGATAGGAGAATGTTTCAGATGATTGTGGATGCCCCCTCTGGTTGCCTCTGAAATTTACCTTAAATAGGGTCTATTAAACACTCTGGGTCGGATCCAAGAGGTGGGTCGGGTATTCTTTCCATTTGGAGCCTGATCTGATGCTGATACACGATATTCACCGTAGCGAACCTCTCCCGAGAGTTCTTGCTCGCTTGCTTGATCTTTGGCCGCAGCGAAATGTTCCAAAGGTGCTTCTAAATGTCATTTGCCAGAGTTTCTGAAATGAAATAGCAAACATTTGAAGTATCACTTGCTCATGATTATAATTAAATGCAAATGTATCATTTTTCATGGCAAATACACCCAAAATCAAGCTAATCAAAATCAACAACTCTAATTTCCAAATTAAGCTCAAGAAAGGTCATGATGGGCTAAAAATGCATTAAATGCTTTGGAAATTCAAGCAAAAGTACTAAAGACATAAAGCTTAACCACACAGTATCCCATATATAACAAAACACTCTCAAATAGTTAAAAATACACTACTTCACTAAACAAATTTCATATATAAAAATATGTGTAATTTTCTAAATCACAATTAAATTTTTCCATAACGAAAGTAAGGTTTAGAAAACACCTTACAATCCACAATAAGCAAATAAAAGAAATTAATCCTGGTTACCACAATTCCAAGCTAAATCCTGTTAGCCTTGAGAATAAAGCAACTAAATACAACTCAATCACCAATTAATCTACACAGTAATGTAAATACAAATTTAATAAAAAATTTAAATAAATTACCCAATATAAAATTATTCACAATCTATTTATAATGAAAATTAATTATAATATCCTATGATGGCAAAATAATAAATCTAAACAGACTATAATATAAATAACATTTCAACATTCGAGTATCGGGCAAATTAATTATTTACAATCAAGTTGTGAAAGAAGTGTTGCCAACACTCGAGTGATAGTTTGCAACACTAGAGTATCGGGAAAATTTTTCAAATGTGGCGCAACACTTCAAGCAGAACACTCGAGCATTTGATGAAAGTGTTGTCAACACTCGAGTATTGGGTTTTCAATACTTGAGTATTGAGCACTCCTTTTCTGAAAACACAACACTTTCATCAAAACACTTGAGTAATGGTAAGAGAAGTGACAACACTTGAGTGTTATATTTCCAACACTCGAGTATTGTGACATCTCAAAAGACTTCACTTTAGGTTCTCCTCTGAATACTCGAGTAGCAACTGAAAGTGTTCTTAACACTCGAGTACAAAATTTTTTAACACTTGAGTATTTGTGCTTGAATTCAAAAAAACCTTCTGCAATACTCTCAGCAAACACTCGAGTAATTTCAAAGTGTTATAAAAAATCGAGCATTAAATCAAACACACTCAAGTACTAGTTTATGAACTTTAAAATACTCTTGTTTGCTTTGGTCATCACTCGAGTCTTGTAAAACAACACTCGAGTATTGATTCACGCAACGGCTATTTTTCTCTAACAGCTTTTTACATGCTCTCTACAAACTTTCCTTATTGGTGATTAATAACGTTTGAATATCACTTGCTTTCATAGATGCAGAAACTCAGAAACATAAAAAGCGAAAAAGCTGTCCACGCCTCTTGCAGACAGAATGAATGAATCAACCTTCATCACCTACATTTCTGAGATGCATTTAATGCAACATTAATGGCGAAGTCAAAGAAGTTGGTGATGAGAGTAATGTATATTAAATTGTCTCTAACAGCAACTCCATTACTTCTCATCTATAAAAGGATCAAGCATTGATTACAAAAAACATATATGAGAGAAAAACGTTCTGAGCATTAAAAGCTATTCATTTTATTCTTTGTAATCCTTTATCAATCTTTCTGAACTTCAGTATTTTGCCATCTACTATTTTAGAGAGCTTCTTTGAGCAATTATACATTGTAAATTTGTAAGAAACACAAGGTTGGGACATTGTGTCATCTAGGCTGAGATTGAGTTAGAAAACAAAGGGTGAAGCACTCTATTTTAGTGAAAAGTTTGAAGGGAAGTGAGTTCTCGTTGTAAAGGCTTAAGAAGCATTAGTTTATGGTTGATAGTAAATTTGGAAATCTCAGAAGAGCTCTGAGGACTGGACGTAGGTCAAGAGAACCGAACCAGGATAAATCTTCGTGTTCATCCTTCTTCCTCACTCTCGGTGACTGTGTTCTCACTTTGTGCTTTTAAGTTTTAAATTTTTTTTAATTTGACCAATTCACCCCCTCTTGATTAAATCCTACACTAACAGGTATTGATACTCACTTAATGAAAGGATCAACTTAACAATAGTTGATTATGTTAGTGCAGGATAAGACCAAGAGGGGGTGAATTGGTCAGATTAAAAATTTTAAAAATCAAATCAAATTGAAAGCAAAGTCACCGAGAGAAAAAGGAGAAGATGAACAAGGGAATTTATTCTGATTCGGTCCTTCTTACCTACGTCCAGTCCTCAGAGCACCTCTGAGCTTTGTAATCCACTATTCTCAATAAATCAGGCTCACCAGCCTTTACAATGGAGGTTCACACTCCCCCTTACAACACGTAACGAAACAAAGTCTCACACTCTCTGTTTTTCTTTTGCTCACTGACCAAATTTCAGCCCAATAAATTTAAGTTCCCAACCTTGAATTAACTCACAAATTTACAGAAGATTTTGCTCAAAGAATCTCTCTTAAAGAGTAGATAGCAATCAATGATGTTCAGAATGAGAATTGAATAATTTCACAGAGAAACAGATGAATGACTTTAATGCTCGTAAAAGATCGTTATTTCTGCCATGAATGCTTGGTGCTTTTATAGATGAGAGAAATAAAGTTGCCGTTAGATAGAGTTTATTGCCCGTTACTCTCATCCACCAACTCTTCGTCTTCGCCATTAATGCTGCAATTAATGCTTTCTGAGTAGCGTGGACAACAAAGGCTTGATTCATGCTATCTGTCTGTGGGTACAACGTTTTTCTCTTCCTATGATCCTCCATTTCAGCATTTGTGAGGGCAGGTTAAGTTCAAACGTTGTTTTACACGAATAAGGAAAGATACGGAGCAGGTGAAAAGCTGTCAAAGAGAGAAAATAGCCGTTGTGAAAATATACTCAAGTGTTTGATCATAATACTCGAGTGTTAGTCAAGCATTTTGAATTTTGTGAAATGATACCCGAGTGTTTTGTGTTAATGCTCAAGTTTTACAAACACTTTTGAAGTTGCTCAAGTGTTCACTGAGAGTGTTGCAGAAGATTTTAAAGTTTAATGTGAATACTCGAGTGTTAAAATCATTATACTCGAGTGTTAAAAATACTTTTAGTTGATACTCGAGTGTTCAAAGGAAAACTAGAAGTGAAATCATTTGAAATCTCTCAATACTCGAGTGTTGAAAACATAATACTCGAGTGTTTAGATAGAAGTGTTGAGTTTTTGAGAAGAAGTAGCTCGATACTCGAGTATTCAGAAATCAATACTCGAGTATTGTCAACACTTTCACCTAATACTCAAGTGTTGTGCTTGAAGTGTTGTCTTTCATTTGAAAATTTTTGCCCAATACTCTAGTGTTAAAAATAAGCACTCGAGTGTTGTCAACACTTCCTTCACAACTCGAGTGTTCCACTTCAAGTTCAAGTGTTTTGACTCAATACTCGAGTATTCAACCTCAATACTCGAGTGTTGTCAATACTTCCATTTGTAACTCGAGTATTCTGCTTCAAGTGTTGAGTATTCATTTGAAAAAAAAAAGCCCGATACTCGAGTATTGCAACACAATACTCGAGTGTTGCCAATACTTCAACACCAATACTCGAGTTTCACATGGAAGTATTCTTTCAAAACACATTTTAACATCAATACTCGAGTATTCAAAATGATTACTCGAGTGTTTGTAACACTTCATCTTAATACTTGAGTTTTCACTTAAAGTGTTGGATTTCAGAAACATTTTTAACCTCCAATACTCGAGTATTGTCAACACTTTCAACAAAAACTCAAGTGTTGCTTGAAAGTATTGATTTTAAACTTATTAAAAATATTGATACTCGAGTATTAAAACACAGAACTCGAGTATTCCTCAATACTTTCATACAAACTTGACTGAACTCGAGTATTTCAGCAAGAACACATAATCATCAATAATTTAAGCTTTATAACTCTTGAAATCATTTTGTTATCATCAAAATAAGGCATCAACAGATTAGGACATGTCGGTGTGCCTGTATCATCTCATTAGGAGTGAGTTTAAAGTACTGATGTCCTCCAACTGGTCTCCCAACTAGAGGGAACAAATTGTCTATTGATATTGAGGGACCAACATTAAGGCAATCATCAACATGAGGATAACGGTTAAAAGATATCTTGATGTCATTAAGGCACCATGAACAGAAGTTCAGGACCTCGTCCTCTATATAACATCCTACTATTAAACCATCTGGCCATGCCTTATTCTTGACATATGAATTTAACTTATCTAAGAACTTGTAATAAGTTAAATGAAGAAAAATTAGTAAATTGGTGATGTACTAATGTGTGTAAATAATGTGTGTGAATGCTTTTTAACATGAGTACCTTTGAATGGGATAAATTTAATGATATTGAACCGCGCCACCGAGTTTTACCTCTTAAACAAGGTGGACAGTGAGGTGCATAATGACAGTGAAAGTTGAAGGAAAAGAAAGATCATCTCCAAATGGCACAATGTGAGAATTATTTACTGCTGCAGTTGATCCAACTCCTTTGTAACAAAAACCTCTATGTGCAGCTTTTCTGAAGAATGAACATAGCTCCACCAATACTGATAACACTTCTAAAAACTATGTTTGATTTGACATTTTTGAAAAACCAAAAGTGAGGAAATGAGAAAGGGTAGGGTATATATAGGCGTTAAATTAGTAATGATTCTGTACAAATCACTACTAATTAGTAGTGGTTCACGTGAAAACCGCTACCCTAGCCGTTGCAAATAGAAGGAATTAATCAAAACTCGTGTAATTTAGTAGCAGTTTGTTGTAACCGCTACAAATTTGATGATATTTTGAGTCTGCATCGATTCCCATGTCAAATAATCGCTGCAAAATGCGATGCAAATAGAACATGCTTCCTAAGTAACTTACAAAGTTTAGTGACAGTTTATATATAACCACTACTAATTTCATCGGAGCTAGCAACCTTTCGATTCTGCAGTGGTTCCTCTTACACAACCGCTACAAAATGCAATGCAAACAGTGTATACTCCCTCAGAAACTTTCCCAATTTAGTAGCGATTTGCAAAACCGCAGCAAAGGTCACTCGAGCTAGCGACGCCTCAATTTTGCAGCAGATTCTCTGTAAAATAAACATTGCAAAGTGACAAGAAAACTGTTACAATATTGGTGCGTAGTTCCCGCCAAATCGAGTGAACCAATCTCCTTTTTTGTAACGGTTATGAACCGCTATTAACTCTATGGCCTTATTTTTGTTGCAATGTTGTAGCGTTTTGACAAATAACTGTTGCAAAAGGTATATTTTAGTAGCGTTTCTTGTAACCGCTGTTAATAGTACATTTTTTTGTAGTGTATTAATTTTAGGGTTAATATTATTGTTAGTCCATATACTTTGATTAAATTTTAAGTTTGATCCATATAATTTTAAATATTAGTTTGGGTCTCTATAGTTTCATAAAGTTTTGGTTCGAGTTTGACGAGTTTTAGCTTTTATCCCTATATTTAAACCCAGACCAGGTCCAAAGTTCTTATGAAATTATAAGCCAAAACAAACGACATGAAACTATCAAGGATAAAACCAAGATTCAATCAAACTATAAGATATAATAATAAAGTTAACCATAAATTTTATGCAATTTTCACAAATTTGTATTGCCTCTAATTTTCTTCTTCTTCTCCATTATCTCTATTATTGTATGAAGATTGTTGTGGCTGTGGTACTGGCACTTGTGGACGTTACCCAACACCTCCCAAAAAGCAACTTAATATCAATATTGGTGCTTCTCTTCTTGTACGCCACCGGGTTCGGGTTGTCATGGGGCCCACTGAGTTAGCTCATCCTGAGTGAGATCTTCCACATGAAGATCAGAACCACAGGGTCGTCAACGTTCCTGATGATGTTGTACAACTTCTAATACGGTGCATTTCTGTTATACGTCGCTTCAATCACCGTGATGACCGCCTTCATCAGGCTTTTCTTGCTGGAGACCAAAGGAATACCGTTGGAGTCTTTGTTATTAAAGATGATCATGTTCATGATGTTACTGATCTTCTATGATGTTCATGCGAAACTTAATTTCTATGTTTATATTTTGACGGAGAACTTTGTGTTTTTGTGTTATGTTGTAGAAACTCCATTTGCGCAGCCCATACATATGTATATAGTTGTTTTTAATTGATGAAGGAAATATCATTGTTCTTTAGGTTGCACCATCTAGGAAAGTATTTTGTTAGATTTATTTTTCGTGAGATATACATATGATTTTATTTTTTTAACGAAAAATGGGTTAACTTGAGTCACAGAAGAGATTAACCCTAAACTTCATTCAGGAGAAGGACTATGGGGTCAAGTTTTCGCCTAGCTAGGAACAAAATAGAATATATATACACACACATTGCAATTTTGATAAAAGATGAATTAAAAATGATTTGAAGGTTGAATTGAGATATCAAACCCTCTCATCAATGATAAAATTTATATACATATTTGAGATCAATCATGCTAAAAGATGGTGAAATTTATGGTAACGTTAATTATAAAATCCAAATTGGATGGTTGAAATGGGAAAACGCTATTAGAGTTTTTTGATCATATAGTATTTAATAAGGTGAAAGGGAAGTTTTACCTCATCATTATAAGATTGTTAGTGCTGCATGGTGAAAAATGTTGGGCTTTAAAGGGACAACATTACATAAAGTAGAAGTAGTTGATATGAGGATAGTGAGATGAATATGTTATCATATGAGAAAAGATAAGATTTGGAATGAATGTATGTGCAAAAGAGTTCAAGTGGCATCTATTGAAGATAAAATCATACAAAATCATTTTAAGTGATTTTGACGTATATAAAAAAGGTAATTGGATGCACTGGTTAGAGGAGTTGATCAAGTAGTATGAAGTCTAGTGAAAAGAAATAGATGAAGATTAAAGAGAACATTCAATAAAATTATTGAATATGATCTTTTAGTTAACAATTTTTTTAAAGATTTGGTTATCAATAGAAAACAATGGCATCATCCAATTCTTATAGCCAACCCACCTAATGAGATAATATTTTTTGTTGTTGTTGTTGTTATTGTCATTTTGTTGAAAAGTAGGCTAATTTAATTTGCATGAAATCTGGCTAGATATCTAATAAGTCATTGGCAAAATAACAATTGCAGACTCTCTGAAAGCATTATTGTCACTTGCTTACCCTGAATTGAAATTCTATTAAAGGACCATAATCCTTTTTTGTCAAAAACATGTAGCATATTGAATATAAACATATGTTTACATAAATTTTCAGAATAAAACAACACAAACAAAAACCCTAAGACTAAACACCGCAACCCTAGCCCCTAACAACACCACCAACACAAACTCTAACCCTAAATCAAAATAAGATAGCCACATGTGTTGTCGCCACATGATTAAAGAAGAAACACCAACAATAATGATGAATTCTCTCTTATATATTATATTTTATCTTTCTTTACTTGGATATTATGATGATTTTTGAAACTAGAGTTATCGTTTTGTCTAATTTGTTGATTAGAGGGGGTGAATTGGTCACTTTTTAAAATTAAATCAGAAATCACATAAATGAAACAATTTCACCGAGCAAGGCAGAGAGAGAATGGACATGAGAGATTTATAGTGGTTCGGTCCTTCTAACTTACGTCCAGTCCTCAGAGCGCCTCTGAGCTTTTCAATCCACTATCCAACAACAACCAAGGCTCACCGGGCCTTTACAACAGGAGGCTCACTTCCCCTTACAATACACACTAAAATAGAGTCTCACTCACTCTTTTTTCATCTCAAATTTAACCCAACAAATTCAAGGTCCCAACCTTGAATCTCTCACAAGATTACAACAAAGATTGACAAAGTAAACTCTCTTGAAAGAGTGAATGGTCAACTACTGAAGCTCACAAATATTTCCAGCTAAAATAACAGAAGATGTAATCAGAGAATAATGGTGTGTTAAAGCTTATTCATTATCTCTTTCTGTCTTCAATGCTTCTTCATTTATAGTTGAGGTTGCATTCATTAGCCGTTGCTCATAAATTAAGTAACCGTTAGATAGAAGCTCATATCCGTTACTAACAGTTGTTGCGCATATGTTCATCTATCATAAATGTTTCATTTAATGCATTCAACGGTCGACGGCGTAAACCATTAATGCTCAGATTTTCTTCTTAGATGACTTGGGCAGATTCATGAAACAGCTAAAGTGTATTTAAGGGGTTAGGTGATATTCAAAATGTCCCAGCATGAAAATAGAAAGCTCTGGTAGATGCTATGTATAGCTGTGTCAGAGGCCATATCAGAGAGTAGAGAACTCGAGTTCTCACCATCTCATAACTCGAGTTCTAATACGTTAAGTTTGAAAACACGTGGTGAAACTTTCATTTTCAACTCGAGTTTGCGTTGAGAGTTTTGAAGTCCAATTGCAAAACTTTAAGTTATGGAAATGAAGATTCGAGTTCTAAAACATGTGAAAATTAGTTGAAAAGATTACTCGAGACTCGAGTTCTGAAAACTTCCAATGAAGACTCAAGTTTAAACATCAAGTTTTTGAACTGATAAAGTCTTGGAAGGCATGGAACTCGAGTTTGAAAAATAGAGAACTCGAGTTTTGTGAAAACTTCCAGTCAGAACTTCCAATTTTGAAATCAAGTTGTGGAACAATTATGGAACTTGAGTTCTAAAAACCTAGAACTGAGTTCTATAACGTGATGACAAAACTTGAAGCTGAAACTTCAAGTTTTGACTTCAAGTTCTGTGACAC